>JARQOD010005481.1:0-47753 GCA_033576555.1 Oophaga sylvatica
TGTGCAAAATTTCACACCTGTAGGGGTTAATTAAAGGTGTAAATTCGTAGCAAAAAAGTCCGTTTTTTTTACAACGAATTTACACCTTTAATTAACCCCTACAGGTGTGAAATTTTGCACACATAGACTAATGTAATTGTTTGTGCAAATCAGATAGCAAAGGACATGAAAAGACATGGTTAACCCTATGTACACCAAGTGTCATTTCATGTCGGGTGCTTCTGTCTTTTCACAGAAGCCGGCTTTACCCGGCAATTGAATCAGAGGATATTTTACTATGTAGAAGTGTATAAACTATACATATATGTATATATATAATGTCACAATGACATGTATATATATATATATGTATTCTATGTGTGTATATTTAGTGTTTACAAGGAAAGAATGGGGTTTTTTTAGTTACGATATTTTGTTCCCATAGACTTACATTGGATTTCCGGTATCGGTATCGGGTATCGCCGATATTTTAATGGTATCGGCGATACCATTCCGATTCCGATACTTTTGGATATCGGAAAGTATCGCTCAACTCTAAATGTGACGTTACGCAGCGTTATTGCGCCCTAGGGACGCCAAAAATACGACAGCAGTAATCATTTACTGTCTAATACTCCACCTATGACCAACAAAAAAAGAACGTTCCCTCTTTAACAATCTACAAGACTAACAACCATAATGGTTGACGCTGACTTTATTGAGGCACAGTATTACATCGACATTGTCCATGAGTAACTATGCACTGTGATACCTATATACCATTATTAATTTATATCTGTTGTGGTTGTTTCAACAGCACTTGCAGGTATAACTACCTATTGTCAGTATGCATGATGCACTTTCTAGATGTAATAATTTTTATTGCACATTATTACCAGGTTTAGATGCTGGCCATTTCATATATGGTGTGTGAAGTTACAGTTGGCATCAGTATGTGTATTTTATAATGTCTGTCATAAATAAAACTCGTGATGATGATGATGAGGATTTTATGATTTGTACATCCATTGACTGCATTATCTTACAGGTACAGATAAAGTTCCTTAAAAAGCATTAATTGATAAGTATGAAATGTACTTTTATGCATTAATTTCAAAAAGTGAAGACTATGTTTTATTTTTTGTTACCATTTCTAATAGACATGTGCAGATATGCGCTGTGATGACAAATTATTATTTGTCCATATTTGTCATAAAAATTTATCATTCTAGGCCTGGAAAACTTCACATTTTCCTGTTTTAAGCATAACAATCAGGGTGACGGCCTTCCCTATTTGGAGCATGTTCCACATGGGTTTTTCTGTGCATGTGTAGGGAACAGGAGACTTCTTGCCGGACACACAGCAGGGGAACAGCTGGCGTTACTGAACCCCACTAACACTATAGCTTGTGTATTGGTCTGTGGACAGACACTTCTGAGCAGCAACTGGCAGTGTTGTAGCCCAGGGAGTAGAGTTCAGGTGGTAGAAAGATGAACATAACAGGAGACATGGATAACGTTGCGAACCAGTTATTTAATCTGAAAACGGACAGACAAATTCTGGCGAGATCCATGCCTTGTTCATTTTCAGAAAAGTAAGCCGGTCTACATTATCGGAGGATAGTCGCATGCTACGGTCTGTTAGTACACCACCTGCAGCACTAAAGATGCGCTCCAATAATACACTGGCAGCAGGGCAAGCCAGCACCTCCAATGCATACTGGCTAAGCTCTGGCCATGTATCCAGCTTAGAAACCCAAAACTTGAATGGGGAAGAGCCATCTGGGAGTACACTGAGAGGGAAAGACATGTAGTCTGTCACCATCTTACGGAAACGTTGCCTCCTGCTGACTGTAGCCGTCTCGGATGGTGTAGACATTTGTGGCGCTGCCACAAAACTTCGCCACATTTGGAACATACTGGTCTTGCCTTTTCAAGAGGCGCTGCTTGTGCTCCCTCTTGTTGCAGAGCTGTCTCCACTGCCTCGACGCACAGAGCTGCTTTGTAAAGCAGTAGCAGCAGCAGTGCTCTCGGCTGGAATGGAGAACATTATGGATTGCACCAGTGTGTCTTGGTGCTCCCGCATTTTACGCTCCCGGTTCAACGGTGTGATGAGGCTTTGTAAGTTGTCCCGGTAGCGAGGGTCTAGGAGGGTGTACACCCAATAATCAGACGTGGTGAGAATGTGGGCGATGCGGCGGTCGTTTCTCAGGCACTGCAGCATGAAATCAACCATGTGCTGCAGACTCCCAACTGGCCAAGAAACGCTGTCCCCTGCAAGAGGCGTCATCTCTGCCTGCTCTGCATCACCCCACCCTCGCTCTACATACTGACTAGAGCGTTGTGTACCTCCCTCTGGAGCGATGTCTTCCTCCTCCATTGACTCCTCCTCATCCTCCTCACAAAGTGAGCCCTGCCCAGCCCTTTGTGAGGAACCACGTTGCGCTGACTGTCCAGAAGGTGATGGAATTTGTGACTCCTCATCCTCCACCTCTTCCAAAACCTCATCCCTTAGTGCTTGCAGTGTTTTTAGAAGCAGGCAGATAAGGGGGACAGTCAGGCTGACTAGTGCATCATCTGCACTCGCCATCCGCGTTGACTCATTAAACGCACGCAAAACGTGGCAGATGTCCTTCATAGAGGCCCACTCAGTAGTGGTGAAGTGTGAACATATGTAACGTGGAATTCCACCTGGTGGGTACGTCACATATGATGCGATGTTCAGGAAGGCGAAATCTGCATTGCAGAGCTGCAATGCGCGATCTGGCCATGCTGGAACGTCGCAAGTGAGCGCACTCTAGGCGGACCTTGTGCAGCAGTGCATCAAGATCCGGATAGTCCCTCAAAAAACTCTGCACGATCAAGTTGAGCACATGTGCCAGACATGGTATGTGAGTGAGGTTGCCAAGGCCCAGAGCTGCCACCAGATTTCGGCCATTGTCACACACTACCAAGCCTGGCTGGAGATTCGCTGGCAAAAACCACACGTCGCTCTCCTGCTTGATGGCATTCCAGAGCTCCTGCGCTGTGTGGCTTCGATTCCCCATGGAAATTAATTTCAGGACGGCCTGTTGACGTTTGGCCACGGCTGTGCTCATATCGGTCGCATCAGGTAAGCGTTCACGGGTCCATGTGGAGGTAGACCGTGACGGCTCCTGCAGCGATGATTCTGAGGAACTGGAGTAGGAGGAGGAGTCAATGTGGACAGACTTGATTCCTGCAATCCTTGGAGTTGGCAGAACACGTACAGCGCCACTCGCAAGATCTGTACCCGGCTCCACAACATTGACCCAATGGGCAGTGAGGGAAAGGTATCGTCCCTGGCCATGGGTACTGGTCCACGCATCGGTGGTCAGGTGAACCTTGCTACTGACGGCGTTTAGTAGCGCATGTTTATTTTTTCCCTCAACATGCTTTTGCAGACCAGGGACGGCTTGCCTGCTGAAAAAAAATCGGCTGGGCACATTGTATTGTGGGACTGCCAATGCCATTAAGTTACGGAAACTGTCAGTCTCCACCAGCCTGAATGACAGCATTTCAAGGGACAGGAGTTTTGCAATGCCAGCATTCAGAGCCTGTGCTCGTGGATGGTTTGCCGAGTATGGCCGTCTTTTATCCCATGCCTGTGCTACCGATGGCTGTTTTGTGGCCTGGGAGTGTGAGGATGACAGGGAACTTGCAGCTGTGGGTGGAATAACACTGGATTTCTGGACAACAGTGACAGAGGTTCTTCCATGGCGATCCTGTGAGGAAGCCGAACCAGCTGTGTGTGAGCTGGAGGAAGAGGCTCCAACACGAGCTGAAGATGTAGGTGCTGCTGTAGGTTGGCCTACATCTCCAGTGTGTCTTTGTAACTCAACCACGTGCTTTGACCGCACATGTTTCCACATATTTGTGGTATTAAGGTTACTGACACTTTTACCTCTTTTTACTTTTTGATTACACAGCTTGCATTTGACATAGCAAATATCATCTGCAAGAGTGTCAAAAAAGGACCACGCAGTGCAAGTCCTGGGAGCACCCGTTTTGGCTGTTGGAAGAGAACTGCTACGAACGGGTGCCAAACTGGAGGGTACAGGCAACCGAGTCTGCAGCCTACCTCTCCCTACTGTTTGGACCGTTGGGGCAATCTCTTCCTCAGAGCTGCTACCACCACCTTCCTGTTCCTCACGCCATGTTGGGTCTTGGACCTCATCATCTCCACTACCCTCTTCCAACACCTGCTGCTGTTGGGTGGCCTGGCCAGCACCATGCTCAACAGAAACTGGCACCTGAGTCTCATCATCATCAGATGCGTTCTGCGGTGTGCTGACCATCGGCACTGGCTCACCCGCCTCTTCACATTCAGAGAGACACAGCTGTTGCGCATCACTGCATACTGCCTCTTCTTCACATTCCAGAATGCTGCTTGGCTGGGCCCCTGTTTGCAAGCCAACAGATTCTGAGAACAGAAGCAGAGACTCAGCTGGCTACAGTTCAGAACTCTCTGACTGCCTGGGCAATTTGGCAGGCGGTGAAGAGACAGATGGTTGTTCAACAGTGCTGTGGTCCTGAGAGGAGGTGGAAGCAATTGAAGTCGATGCATTGGCTGCCATCCAACCAACAACGGCTTCAATTTGTTCTTCCCGCAGCAGGGGGGTACGCTGAGCTCCTACAAAAGTGCGCATAAAGGAACGCTCACGGGGAAAACTGGTGGATGCTGTGTCACTGGGTGCGGCAGCAGCCACAGAATCCCCACGTCCTCTCCCTGCTGAAACTCCACGGCCACGACCACGTGCCTTACTCCCTGCCTTCTTCATCTTGGTAGATTGATAAAGAAAGTCTTCAAAGTTATAAGGCCTAAGTGTGGTTATTCCTCAGAGACTGCAGTGAACACTGCAGACAACTGTTCAGTAGCTGTGAAAGGCCCCTTTGTGTACTTCTATAGTGTTTGCAACCAATGTATTGTATACGGATGGAAGCGCGTCACACTAATAGATTAGATTTTTTTCAAATATAATGGCGCAGCACCAATTAGAGAAAAATGTGAAGGATGAGGCAGTGACACACGCTCAGCAGACTACAACCAGCAGTGGTTGAAGAACTAACTGGAGCGTAATCTGCACTCAAAAAATGAAAAGCTCACAGACTACAGTGAACACTGCAGACAACTGTTCAGTAGCTGTGAAAGGCCCCTTTGTGTACTTCTATAGTGTTTGCAACCAATGTATTGTATACGGATGGAAGCGCGTCACACTAATAGATTAGATTTTTTTCAAATATAATGGAGCAGCACCAATTAGAGAAAAATGTGAAGGATGAGGCAGTGACACACGCTCAGCAGACTACAACCAGCAGTGGTTGAAGAACTAACTGGAGCGTAATCTGCACTCAAAAAATGAAAAGCTCACAGACTACAGTGAACACTGCAGACAACTGTTCAGTAGCTGTGAAAGGCCCCTTTGTGTACTTCTATAGTGTTTGCAACCAATGTATTGTATACGGATGGAAGCGCGTCACACTAATAGATTAGATTTTTTTCAAATATAATGGAGCAGCACCAATTAGAGAAAAATGTAAAGGATGAGGCAGTGACACACACTCAGCAGACTACAACCAGCAGTGGTTGAAGAACTAACTGGAGCGTAATCTGCACTCAAAAAATGAAAACTCACAGACTACAGTGAACACTGCAGACAACTGTTCAGTAGCTGTGAAAGGCCCCTTTGTGTACTTCTATAGTGTTTGCAACCAATGTATTGTATACAGATGGAAGCGCGTCACACTAATAGATTAGATTTTTTTCAAATATAATGGAGCAGCACCAATTAGAGAAAAATGTGAAGGATGAGGCAGTGACACACGCTCAGCAGACTACAACCAGCAGTGGTTGAAGAACTAACTGGAGCGTGATCTGCACTCAAAAAAATCAAAACCTCACAGACTGCAGTGAACACTGAAACACAACTGTTCACTATCTGTGAAAGGCTCCTTTCTGTACTTCTATAGTGTTTGCAACCAATGTATTGTATACGGATGGAAGCGCGTCACACTAATAGATTAGATTTTTTTCAAATATAATGGAGCTGCATAGTGTTGAGCATTCCGATACTGCAAATATCGGGTATCGGCCGATATTGGCTGTATCGGAATTCCGATTCCGAGTTCCGATATTTTCGTCATATCGGATACCGGAATCGGAATGTCACTGTCACTGTCAGTGTCCGTCGGTCGGGTCTGTCAGGAGTCAGCGGCACTTACCCGGCAGAAGATCTCCGGCGGTCACATCCCGGACTGCTTAATGGCCGCCATCCTCTTCTCCCTGGCAGTCACATGCAGTTTTCTCGCGATAACTGCAGTGACTGCTGGGTAATCGCGGCCGTAAAGCAGTCCGATGACGTCACCGCCGGGGAAGCTGGTAAGCAGCTGTGCTGCGCCGGGATGTCAGGCTCTGCCTTTCATTCCGATGTAGCAGAGCTGGATCGTCGTGGGACAGTCGTTACTATGGACTGCGTCGGACAGGTGGTATACTGTTGGTTTGTTTTTTTAATTTTTTTACAGGAGATCGATGACGTCGCAGGAATGAGAGAGTAATAAAAGAAATGAAAACTGTGTTGTCTCTTTTATTTCATTAAAAGACTTTTTTCTTGCTGTGTCTTTTTTTTATACATTTAATAACTTTGGGATTAATAATGGATCGGTGTCTTATTGACGCCTCTCTATTATTAACCGGGCTTATTGTCACCGTGCAATCAACGGTGACATTAACCCCTTATTACCCCACTTGCCACCGCTACAGGGCAGTGGGAAGAGCCGGGTAAAGTGCCACAATTGGCACATCTTTTGATGCGCCAAATGTGGGGCTGCTGTAGCCTGGGATTATCAGGCTGTTGAGGGCCAAAATCCATGGGCCTTGACAGTCTTTTAATACCAGGCCGCAGCAGTCTGCATTTTACTTGGCTGGTTAACAAAAATAGGGGACCCCTACGCCGTTTTTTTTTCGAGGGGATCCCCTATTTTTGTTAACCAGCCAAGCTAAGCAGACTGCTGTGGCCTGGTATTATCAGGCTGGCAAGGTCCATGGATATTGGATCCTTACCAGCCTGAAAAACCAGGTCTCAGCGGTCTGCTTCATCTGGCTGGTTAACAAAAATAGGGGGGACCCCACGCCAATTTTTTTCGAGGGGATCCCCTATTTTTGTTAATCAGCCAAGATATGCAGACTGCTGTGGCCTGGTATTATCAGGCTGGCAAGGTCCATGGATCTTGGCTCCTTAACAGCCTGAAAATCCAGGCCTCAGCGGTCTGCTTCATCTGGCTGGTTAACAAAAATAGGGGGGACCCCACGCCATTTTTTTTTCGAAGGGAACCCCTATTTTTGTTAATCAGTTCCCTCTGACGTCACTGATTGTGTCCCTGGCTGACCTGAAGTGAAAGTGGAAAGCAATCAATTAAGCTTTCCACTTAAGGGCCCGTCTCACATAGCGATATTGCTACCGAGATCGCTGCTGAGTCACTAGTTTTGTGACGCAGCAGCGAGCTCACCAGCGATATCGCTGTGTGTGACATTCAGCGACTATCAGCCCCCCTGCCGGGTATCGCTGATTGTCGCTGAAATGTCAGGACCTTTTTTTAATCGCTGGTTTCCCGCTGACAGGCACGCATCGCTGCGTGTGACAGGCGGGAGACCAGCGATCCGCTGGTAACCAAGGTACACAGCGGGTTTCCAGGCGCGGGGCTGTGCCTAGAAACCCGCTGTGTACCTTGGATACCAGCGCCCTGATGCAGGGAGCTGGTATCCAAGGTACACAGCGGGTTTCCAAGCGCTGCGCGGTGCCTGGAAACCCGCTGTGTACCTTGGATACCAGCTCCCCTGCATCAGGGCGCTGGTATCCAAGGTACACAGCGGGTTTCTAGGCACAGCCCCGCGCCTGGAAACCCGCTGTGTACCTTGGTTACCAGCGGATCGCTGGTCTCCCGCCTGTCACACGCAGCGATGCGTGCCTGTCAGCGGGAAACCAGCGATCAAAAAAAGGTCCTGACATTTCAGCGACGATCAGCGATACCCGGCAGGGGGCTGATCGTCGCTGAATGTCACACACAGCGATATCGCTGGTGAGCTCGCTGCTGCGTCACAAAACTAGTGACTCAGCAGCGATCACGGTAGCGATATCGCTATGTGAGACGGGCCCTTAAGCGATGTTACCCGCAGTGTCGCTGTCCCAGATCGCTGCCTGAGCTGCCTGTTTGGCAGCTCAGCAGCGATCATGTAGCGATACACCAGCGATCCTGACAAGTGCATATCGTTGTCGGGATCGCTGGTGTATCGTTATGTGAGACCCAGCCTTTACTCTCCTGTCAGCCAGGAGAGGAACTCATTCATTTGGGGGTTTACTGTGAGGCTGCAGCATTAGCTGCGGTCCCTGCAGTAAACATTAACCCTTTCTGAAGGATTACACCGTGGGACCTGACTGTGCATGGGATAGGTAAGAATAATTTTGCTTTTTTATTTTATTTTTATTACAGGAAATGGTTTTTGCAGTAAAATAAAAGATGGTCAAAAACATGTGTCTTTATTTCATTAAAATGATTTTTAATTAAAGTGTGTGTGTTTTATTTTTATTTCATGCAATAGGATTAATAATTGATAGTTGTCTAATTGACAGCTCTCAATTATTAACCTGGCTTAAGGTCACCTTTCAATAGCAAGGTGGCTTTAACCCCATATTAACCCATTCGCCACCGCTACAGGGCAATGGGAATAGACGGGCAAAGTGCCAGAAAGGGCAAATCTAATTAAAGATTTGTCTTTTCTGGGTTGTCTGGGGGCAGATGTTAGTAGCCAGGGGGGGGGGCAAAAATAATGGTCCCTCTCTGGGCTATTATTATCTGCCCCCCACTCACTGGCTTTGTCTGAATGATTGTGAAAATAGGGCGGGAGCCCACGCATTTTTTTTCAGCAATTTTACACCTCATATATATATATACATGTCATTGAATTTGTGACACATATATATATATATTTATATTTATAGTTCATACACTTCTACATAGTATAATAGCCGCTAATTCAATTGCCGGCTTTTGTGAAAATGCAGAACCCGACATGAAATGACACTTGGTGTACATAGGGTTAACCATGTCCTTTGCTATCTGATTTGCACAAACAATTACATCAGTCTATGTGTGCAAAATTTCACACCTGTAGGGGTTAATTAAAGGTGTAAATTCGTAGCAAAAAAGTCCGTTTTTTTTACAACAAATTTACACCTTTAATTAACCCCTACAGGTGTGAAATTTTGTACACATAGACTGATGTAATTGTTTGTGCAAATCAGATAGCAAACGACATGAAAAGACATGGTTAACCCTATGTACACCAAGTGTCATTTCATGTCAGGTGCTTCTGTCTTTTCACAGAAGCCGGCTTTACCCAGCAATTGAATCAGAGGATATTTTACTATGTAGAAGTGTATAAACTATACATATATGTATATATATATATGTCACAATGACATGTATATATATATATATATGTATTCTATGTGTGTATATTTAGTGTTTACAAGGAAAGAATGGGTTTTTTTTAATTCCGATATTTTGTTCCCATAGACTTACATTGGATTTCCGGTATCGGTATCGGGTATCGCCGATATTTTAATGGTATCGGCGATACCATTCCGATTCCGATACTTTTGGATATCGGAAAGTATCGCTCAATTCTACTTCTGACCGATTTCTGGACTATTTCTGGATATATTTCTGATGTAACACTTCAAAGATGTCACACTTAAAATGATGTCACATCTGACCAAGGCCATATCTGTCCTGCTCCATTCAACTTATACCATTCAAATGTCCAAGAAATGAAGCCAGGTGAGAGAGAGAGAGGGGAGGAGAAAGGAACAGGAGGAGAGTTCACAGCAGGGGGCAATTAACAGATTGCAGTTAATAGAACATTTGCCTAGCATCACAGATGAAGAAAGACAGATTAAGATGGAGGGATAGGCTTATGAGTGAGGGTCACAGACAAATCAATATGTATTCAATAAATCTGAAGGATGCTACATGGAATTAAAATCAGGGAAAAAGCAGCAGCGTACCAGTTACAACAGAAAAAAGGAGTACATAGGATTCTGGGGTGCAGTGGATATTCTGGATAGAGAGGTGGTTCAGACGTACCAGTTACAACAGAAAAAAGGAGTACATAGGATTCTGTGGTGCAGTGGGTATTCTGGATAGAGAGGTGGTTCAGACGTACCAGTTACAACAGAAAAAAGGAGTACATAGGATTCTGGGGTGCAGTGGGTATTCTGGATAGAGAGGTGGTTCAGACGTACCAGTTACAACAGAAAAAAGGAGTACATAGGATTCTGGGGTGCAGTGGGTATTCTGGATAGAGAGGTGGTTCAGACGTACCAGTTACAACAGAAAAAAGGAGTACATAGGATTCTGGGGTGCAGTGGGTATTCTGGATAGAGAGGTGGTTCAGACGTACCTGTGGATGAAAGTAGATGGATCAGGACACGACAGCATGAAGGGGAATATACCATGCGCTATCATTCTGGATATATTTCTGATGTAACACTTCAAAGATGTCACACTTAAAATGATGTCACATCTGACCAAGGCCATATCTGCACCATCCTATGTGTTACCGTGTAAGGAGGTATAGTATGCAGGAAGGGACAAGTGAGTTTCATAAGGGTCACATTCTGGCTCAGTAGACTGCGAGGGAAATGTAGTGCTCTGGGTGAATGTACCAGCAGAATCATCTAGCAGTGGCTGTGCATCAGTGCACTCCATCTCTGATTAATGTTGGACTGGGGAATTCAGGATTTGACTTCATAACCTAGGCATGGTATGTGAAAAGAGCTCCATGGAGTAATGTGAAGTGTGGGCTGCCACATCCTTTACTTTTAGTGGGGGTGAAGGACAAAAGGAAACATGTTATTCCTGACCAGGAGCCTGCACTGACGACTCAGTGCTTGAATTTTTTGAAACTTCAGAAGAGGAGGTGATAGAGCTGGAGGCTTGTTGTGAATGTGCTAAAAATTGTTTCTGAGCAGAGGCTCCCTCTGATGTTTACTGACAGTACTGAACCTTTCAGAGAGGAATGGCAATCTGGGATCACGGACTGGTCTGATTTAAGGGAGGTTTTCTCCCATGATGGTTGCCGGTGATCAATTGTTCTTGTCTCAATTGTGGTTCCTGGTTCATTTGGAAGTTTGCTGAGTCTTGCCTGCATCTTCTGCTATCAGATAAGATATTTTCTGCTTTTATTTTTGTGCTTGCTTATTGCATTGTTCCCTGCACTTCTGTGGAGGTCAGCCAGGTCCCCTCCGGGGGCTTGTGCTCCTCTCAGTTTATCTGGAGCCACTGTTGTTTGTTCATTTGCTTTTTTCCTGTTTTTTCAGTGGCTGCGGCTTAGTTTTGTTACAACAGAGAACTGATTTAGGTGGTAGAGATCTGTGATCTCAGGTGTTTTTGCAATCAGTAGAGTTGGTATTTTTTAGGGTTTTTTTTGGATTGCAGTGAGTATCCTTTCCTGTACTTTTCTGTCTAGACAGATTGGGCCCCAGCGTTTGCTCATTCTATTTTCTGTCTGTGTCCGTGCTTCCTCTTGTCTAACCGCCATTACATGTTTGGGGGCTTCCTATTTTCTTTGGGGATCTGCTCCAGGGCAGATAGCTTTCATCTTTCTGCCTTTAGGTTTAGTTATTTCTCAGGCTGTGACGAGGCATCTAGCATCAATGTAGGAACGCTCCACGGCTACCTCTAGTTGTGTGGTTAGTTCAGGTTACTGCAATCCAATAGGTTCCAGCCTCTCTGGTGTATTGCCGTTTTTGCTTAATCTCCTCAGCTACCAAAACGTAACAGAGGATGTTTCGGCAATTTAAGCCAAAACCTGTTCCTGATGCTCTGGCTTTAAAAGCGGTTTACCTACTCCCAGAACAGGGAGCCTTCCAGGCCTTCTTGAGCCAGACGATGACGCATGCTCAACACCTCTCGCCTTCGCTGCTATTGTGCTTTTGGCACTACCAGCAGATGCACCACCAACCACCACCATCAGTAGCAGGTGGTCCCCCACGACCACGTCTGTGGCCTCTTCCACCATACTTCCTTTTAGTGGAAATGTACCCAAAATAACAGCAGATATATGGTACAGTATCAGAAGCGTACAGCTGTATACGGTGAAGGTGAAAAATTTTAAACTCCGTATATATTTGCGGAGAAACAGACATAGACTCTCACAGGCTCAGTATGGATTACTCTAGAATATAAAACCCAAAAAAGTGTACAGTATCAGAAGTGTACAGCCGTAAACAGTGCTGGGTTAATTTTCAATTGCCTTATATATTTGATGAGTAAGACACACGGTCACAGGCTCAGTATAGTTACCGCCAGAATATGAAAAGCATTAAAAGTGTACTGTATCAGTAGCACACTGCTGTATACAGTGTTTGGGGAATTTTAAATCTCCATATATATTTCAGTAGTAACACACACAGTCAAAGACCCAGTCTGGATAACACCAGAATTTGAAAATCTGAAAAATTGTACTCTTTCAGTAGAGTACAGCTGTATATAGTGTTGGGGAAAATTGAAATCTGCGTATATATTTCCGGAGTCAAACACAGATAGTCAGCATGTATTTGTCCGTGATACCAGCCGGTCCACTGTAGTGTGAGGAGCATACAGCTCTATACGGTGTGTGAAAAAATGAATGCTCATTAACTGTGCAGAAAAAAATTCAAGTATTAGTGCTGTGTAGGTGCTGTGTCAAAAAGCAGTCTGCACATCATGGTACATACAGCAATAGATAGCAGGCAGACTAATAATCCGCTCTGCTGCTGCACACAAGAAATTCCTCCTCTGCCACTGGCAGGCAGCCTAATAATCAGCTCTGCTGCTCCACACAAGAAATTCCTCCCCTGTCACTGGCAGGCAGCCTAAGAAACAGCGCTGCTGCACACAAGAAATTCCTACACTGACACTGCACACTAAGTGTACAGCTAATCGCTATGAGCACAAGCACAGAATTAGTGTTTTTTGTCCTGCCTAACGCTCTCCCTGCTGAGAACCAACATCAGCAACCTCTCCCTACACTAAGATTGGCAGAAGTAAAATGGCGGTCGGCGGTGAGGGCTTTTATAGTCACTGTGACGCCACACAAAGCAAGCCAATCACTGCAATGCCCTTCTCTAAGATGGTCCTGGCCGCAGCCCATGTCATCACGTTGCCCACAGTCTGCGTCCTTGCTTATTGGCTGAAAAAATGCCCTGGAAGCATTATGGGAAAACCGACTTTGGCGCTATGGTAGCCGATCACGTGACCGAACTCACGCTATGGTCGGATTTCGCTCGGTATAACCCGACTTTGGCGAAAGTCGGTCTTTTTTTAAATTGACCGACCTGTTTCGCTCAACTCTAATCCTGACCCCACAATCCCAAATGGTTCATGCGTGAGCTGAGATAGTCCTAACAACAAACCAGATGTTTAGAGATGATCAAACCCATGGATGTTCGATTTCACAACGTTCGCCGAACATAAAGTAAAATGTTTGGTTCGGGGCCAAATTTGACCTCGAACTTAACCCTGGACCCGAACCCAATAGAAGTCAATGGGGATCCAAACTATGGTGCTTTAAAATGGCTGTAAAATAGTCATAGTGAGGGCTTGTGGGATGCAAAAGGAAAGTAAATGGGCGTAAGATCACGACAATTGCTCTGTAAACATATTCAGATGGGGAAATTATTTATGGCCTTTAGTTGTTAAGTCAGCTGTCTCTGTCCATTTTGCCTCCTCTTCCTACTCTGCTTTTTTCACCATCTCCTCATTCAGCAAGAAAATGTGGGTCATCTATGCCTGCTTTGGTGTTCTGACCATGTGATTGACACGCCCACAAGGGCCGTGGGGTACTCGGGAACCAGGTCTGATAGTTCTTTGGGGAAGTCATGGTGCCGTGACCCGACTCCGTGGCCCTGGCTGTTCCGTATAATGGGGAATATGTATATGGGATTTAACGTGACGCCACCTGTGGCGTTCAGCAACGGATGGCCGACGCTGCTAAAGGAAACTGCTGGGGCTGATGGTGACGCAGCAGGGATGGTTTTGCTCCCCACACAAGGAGCTGGGCCCAAGGGCTACCAGTTCCATTTAAGTCAGGCTTTGTGTACCTTGTGGTGCTGGACTCAGGGCACAAGAGATCACTAGAGGAAACATGGGCTGTAGTTTTATTTTCCTTTACTTGATGGTTGATAGTACAGACCGGGGCACTGGTAACAGATTTTAATGGAGAGCCGGGCAGCCTTGAAGCAATTTTGGATACACCTGGACAGGTAGGTTCGGAGGCCTTTCTTCTGCGCTATCCTCCCTTTTTCCTTGCTGCCTAACAACTCACGCTCCTGCTGCTAACTGTCTCTCTCTGTTTTAAAAACAAACCGTTGTCCCCATGGAAGGCAGCTGGAGCATATCACAGGTGCTGCTCCTTGTGTCGGCTCCAGGCTCTCGTATGCTGCTGTGCCGCCGGGTATTAGTACCTACGCAACCAAGGACTACTGTATCCGGTTCATAATGCTCAACTCTGGGGTTAGTTTAATCACAGCTCCACTCCCCAGGTTCTGCTCTACTTCTCTCCTACTGACACCTGGTAAGGGGACCCCTCCTTGCTTCCAGGCATGACATTACTCCTTATGAGTGAGGTAATGCCACTGTGGCGACCGGACTTCTGGGGTGCCACATTCCCTTCTAGTGAAATTCAGTACTTCAGGAATGAGGAAATATAAACATATTAACAAGTGAACAATCATATCTATTAACAAGATTTCAAAAATAAAAATTACAAATAAAATTACAAATAAAAATTACAAAAACCAAAGCTCAAAAATAGTCCTGGCGATTAGTCCATGCGTCATTGTTGATTGTTCATTCCTGGTCTAGTGACCCAATCGTCCATTAAATCAAGTAAAATAGGATTGCTCAAAAGTTCTTACAGAGTCTCTGTATGCTCATATGCTTTATGGTTAAGTACTTACATTTCCTATGTACATATCTTATTTATACAATCTACTTACATGCGGAACCTTATGGGGATTTGACCTAGGGTACTACGGGTAGACCTTCATAGTGCTGGTACTGGTGTAGTGCGCTCTCTATTAGCAGCGCTACGAGTGATTCTAAGTAGCACGGGTATACCTGATGTTCTATGACCACTGATGCTCACCGTAGGTATGACAGATTTGCCGCTGGCAGTGCGTGGATTCTCTTGATCTGCTGCTGGTGTGGCATCTGCTCCTTGAGCACGCAGGTCTTCAGGCTGGTCTTGAGTCGCATCTCTTTCTGGCACTACTAGCTGGGGAAAAGGTCAGAACGGGCACGACTATGGCCTTGTTTACCCTTGTCCAATTTGGAGGGAACTCGCCCCATACTGTGCTGATCTTTTCCTCACTTCTTCCACTGGCTGAGGAATATCTTGGTCTTCAATCCTTTCCTTTAAGAATCAAGAATCATAGAATGGTAGAGTTGGAAGGGACCTCCTGGGTCATCTGGTCCTACCCCCTGCTCAAAGCAGGATTCACTAAGTCATCCCAGACAGATGTCTGTCCAGCCTCTGTTTGAAGACTTCCATTGAAGGAGAACTCACCACCTCTCGTGGCAGCCTGTTCCACTCATTGATCACGCTAACTGTCAAAAAGTTTTTTCTAATATCTAATCTGTGTCTCCTCCCATTCAGTTTCATCCCATTACTTCTAGTATTTCCTTGTGCAAATGAGAATAAAGATGATACTTCTACAATGTGACAGCCCTTGAGATATTTGTAGACAGCTATTAAGTCTCCTCTCATTCTTCTTTTTTGCAAGCTAAACATTCCCAAATCCTGTAACCGTTCCTCATAGGATATGGTTTGCAGACCGGACACCATTCTGGTCGCTCTTCTCTGAACTTGCTCCAGGTTGTTGATGTCTTTTTTAAAATGTGGTGCCCAAAACTGGACACAGTATTCCAGATGAGATCTGACCAAAGAGGAGTAGAGGAAAATAATGACTTGACGTGATCTAGACTGTATGCTTCTGTTAATACATCCCAGAATTGTATTTGCCTTTTTTGCTGCTGCAACTGTTGACTCATGTTCAGTCTGTGATCTATTAGTATACCCAAGTCTTTTCACATGTGCTGTTGCTTAGCCTTATTCCTCCCATTCTGTATGCGCTTTTTCATTTTTTTTTTCCCAGATGTAGTACTTTTCATTTTTCCCTGTTAAAAACCATTCTGTTAGTTGCTGCCCACTTGTCCAGTTTATTTATATATTTTTGAATCCTCTCTCTCTTCTCCAGTATTAGCTATCCCTCCTAGCTTTGTGTCATCACCAGCAAATTTAATCAGTTTACCCTCAATTCCTTCATCTAAATCATTGATAAAGATGTTGAACAATACAGGGCTCAAGAAAGAGCCCTGTGGTACACCACTTGATACATTCTTCCAACTGGATGTGCAGCCTTTTACTACCACTCTTTGGGTCCTATCACTAAGCCAGTTATGAATCCACCTAACAGTTGCCTTGTCCATTCCATACTTAGTCATTTTTTCAATAAGGATTGCGTGAGATGTTTTGTCAAATGCTTTGCTAAAGTCAAGATATACTATATCTACAGCATTTCCCTGATCCACCCAGTCAGTGATTCCATCATAGAATATGCAAATTGCCTCTTCAAGCAAAGAGGACTTGTACTCTATAGCGCCACCTATTGAAAATAGCGATCCTACAAGTCACAATCAACCCTTTAACGAGTCTTGTAATATGACTTAGGATAAAAGCCAAATCAGAATCTCCATTGGCGCTATAGAGTACAAGTCCTCTTTGTTTGAAGAGGCAATTTGCATATTAAAATTTCCCAGAGGAGCATTGCACGGCGAATAAGCCTCCTTACATTGACACGCCAGAGCTGGTATGTCACTCTCCACAAGGAGAAACCTTACCCCCTAGACCTCCATCATAGAAGGAAGTTAAGTTATTCTGACATGACAAATTAGTTACAAACCCATGCTGACTCTGTTTAATCACTTCATTCATATCCAGGTACTTACATACATGTTGTTTAATAATTTGTTCAAAGATCTTTCCTGGTATAGAAGTCAGACTCACTGGCCTATAGTTCCCTGGGTCCACCTTCTTCCACTTTTTGAAGATAGGAACAACATTTGCTCTTCTCCAGTCTCCTGGGGCTTCACCTAGTCTAAAAAAATTTTTCAAAGATTATGGAGAGTAGTTCAAGAATTTCTTCTGCTATCTCGTTCAGTACTCTGGGGTGTAATTCATCTGGTCCTGGAGACTTGAATTCATTTAGGTTAGCTAAGTGTTTCCTCACTATTTTTTTGTTGATATATATCCTGGATTCTTCTATTCTCTTAATAGGACAGTGAAGTTCAGTTGATGATGTTACATTTCCTTTCTGAGAGAAAACAGATGCAAAATAGGAATTTAAAAGTTCGGCCTTCTCAACATCCTGTCTTACCATTTCATCATTAGTAAGTAGATTTCATAAGTTTTTTAATGTTTTTAGTCATTTGTTTGTCCTTTTGTCCTGGGTGTTAAATAAAGTTTTGTATAATTCTTTTTATTGTATTGCATCAGGTGTACACTTCAATTTTGCTTGGTCTTTTCTCTTCATTTTTATACTCAGCACGACACTTCGCAAAATGCCACCTTTAATGCACATAAAGGCTGTAACCAACGTGTCATGAACACTTGTCATAAAGTAGGCCAGCTCATGAGTAGGACCCACTCATAAAGATTCTGTCTTTAGCTCTTTAGAAGGCACAAAAAAGGCCATAAATAATTTGCATCCAAGAGTCAAAGAGGAAGATATTGTGGAGCTTTTCTGTGTATGCGGTGTCTTGAAGACCACCTTGTTGAATTCTGGAGTTATAGAGGTTTTCTTTGTAAGAAAGGGAGATACAAGGGTGTCAACAATACATACAACAGATACAACTAGATGGACAACCAATGAAATGCAATCTTCCATTGAATGGTAGTGTGATAACATCAGACCAGCACATAATTCTAAGATTAAGTGACAACCCATCAAATAAAGAAAGTTAATGTCAAAGAAATACAAACTCATCCTCCTCATGTGCTCCTTAAAATCCTCCAGCTGAAGTTGATCATGATAATATCTTAAGAGCACTCTTTAAATCCTCAGGGTCATCAGCAGTCATCCAACCACCTGCATTTAAGATTAAGCTCTGATGACACAAACACAACTTGGATGCTGTAATAACAGAGATTCACACTTCACATATGGGCCCAGAGATTCCTTTAAAAAAAAATCTTTTTGGTTTGTGTTTAACGCTGGTGATGAATATCAGCAGGTAGTTGATATTTGGAGGAGTCTGGCATCAGACATTGGACAATTTATCCTGTTCACAGCATTGTAGTACAGTTCACCTTTGTTGTGGGGCAGTCTGTTTTCCCCTTGGTCTAGTATTGTGATACAGCACGATTATGGTTCTACAGATCTGTCAAGGGAAGCTAAATAAATGTTTAAATGTCTTCAATAATCTGTTTAAACTTAAAACTTAATGTTTGTTGTTTGTTACCTTTA
This sequence comes from Oophaga sylvatica, assembly GCA_033576555.1. Classification (NCBI taxonomy): domain Eukaryota; kingdom Metazoa; phylum Chordata; class Amphibia; order Anura; family Dendrobatidae; genus Oophaga; species Oophaga sylvatica. Next base: position 18,564 of record JARQOD010005481.1, read on the forward strand.
ATATCTGGATTCCTACAAATGGATCTCAAGACCTTCATATTCCACTAAAGGCGGGGTGGGATTAATAAGTGTACATCAACTGTGTTCTAGAGAAATTACTTTGTTTAGGACTAATTGATGTTTTACACTGTAAATGTCATCCAGAACTGTTCTATCGTAGTCCATACTCATTGCTCTGCGGCTGAAGCATGTTGTCATATCTGTGATCTGAAGATCGAGAAATATAAAAAGGGAAATAGATCATGCTAATAGTGATCAAAATACTGAGTTGTGTACAGAGGAATGCTGGGAGGACATAGATTGTGGTTTTCTATCAACTTCATCTGCATTTGAAAATTTTGATGTAATGCTGGTATTTAAACAAAAGGTCCTCTAGTGTTGACAGGGCGCAGTGCTATGCCATGACTATCTATTTGCTCTTCCTGTACAACCCTATAATTTTTTCATAATTGATAGCTAGTTGTACTCCTCATTGGGAGGGGAGACACACAAGAAACGATTGGTGATCTCTGCTGACACCACAAACATCTCTTTGCAAACAACGTGATTGCTGCCTAATGGAACAGATTCACCCTGGAGTTCTAGTGGTGGTGTCTGAAGAGATGTGTAGGATTTTTAGTATCCCACTAAGAAGCCATTTCTATGGAATACCGTATATTGAAACATAGCAAGGCGAAAAAAGACATTTGTCCATTCAGTTCAGCCTATATTCCGTCAGAATAAATCCCCAGATCTAGGTCCTTCTAAAGAACCTAATAATTGTAAGATACAATATTGCTATGCTACAGGAAGACATCCTGGCCTCTTTTGAATGTGCGTGTACGTGTGCATGTATCTGCATGCATATACACTATGTTCCAAATTATTATGAAATCGGTTTTAAGTGTCATAGCGTTTTTTGTTTTTTTTGTAAATGAAACCCATTGATGGTATTGTGTCTCAGGGTTCTTTGGATAACTGAAATCAATCTCAGATACCTGTGATAATTAGTTTGCATGTGAGCCCAATAAAAGGAAAACTGGATGTTCCACACTATTAAGCAGGCCAGAGTTTTCAAGTAATATGGGAAAGAAAAAGGATCTCTCTGCTGCTGAAAAGCATCAAATAGTGCAATGCCTTGGTCAAGGGATGAAAACATTAGATATTTCCCGAAAACTTAAGCTTGATCATCGTAGTTTTAAGAGATTTGTGGTTGATTCTGAGCACAGACGTGTTTGTGCTGATAAAGACAGAATGAGGAAGGTTTCTGCCAGGCAAGTTCATTGGATTAAGAGAGCAGCTGCTACAAAGCCATTATAAACCAGCAAACAGATATTTGAAGCTGCTGGTGCCACTGGAGTCCCTCGAACCTAAAGGTGTAGGAGCCTTCTAAGGCGTGCTGTGGTGTATAAACCTACTATTCGGCCACATCTAAACAGTGCTCACAAGCAGAAAACGGTTGCAATGGGCCCAGACATACATGAAGACTAATTTTCAAACAGTCTTGTTTACTGATGAGTGTTGAGTAACCCTGGATGGTCCAGATGGATGGAGTAGTGGAAGGTTGGTGGATGGCCACCATGTCCCAAGAAGGCTGCTACGTTAGCAAGGAGGTGGAGGAGTCATTATTTGGGCGGGAATCATGGGGAAAAAGCTGGTAGGGCCCTTTAAGGTTCCTGAAGGTGTGAAAATGACATCTGCAAAGTATATAGAGTTTGTGACTGACAACTTTCTTCCATTGCATAAAAAGCAGAAACGTGTCTTCAGGAGCTAAATCATCTTCATTCATGACAATGCACAATCTCATGCTGCAAAGAATACCTTGGAGTCATTGGCTACTATGGGCATAGAAGGAGATAAACTCCCCTGACCTCAACCCTAGAGAGAACCTTTGGAGTATCATCAAGCAAAAGATCCGAGAGGGTGGGAGGCAGTTCACATCAGAACCACAGCTCTGGGAGGCTATTCTGACTTCATGCAAAGAAATACAAGCAGAAACTCTCCAAAAACTCACAAGTTCAATGGATGCATGAATTGTGAAGGTGATATCAAAGAAGGGTTCCTATGTTAACATGTAACTTGGCCTGTTAGGCTGTTTTGGAGTTAAGTAGCTTTTTTGTTCAGTTATTGTGACCTCCTAATGCTGCAAATTCCACAAATGAGCATTTTCAGTTCTTTAAATCAGATCAAATGTTCAGAAATTCTACTGTGCCTAATAATTTGGAACAGTGCATTTTGAGTTTTTTTTCCATTTTGGAGATTATACTGTTATCATTGGGAGGTTTCTTCAATAAAATTTGATGTATACTCTAATGGGTGATGACTTTTATTAGACTGACTGTCATTTGCACCGACCACTTAGGAAAATCAGAGAAAAATATAATTTGCATAATAATTTGGAAGATAGTGTATGCACGTTTGTGTATGTTGTGTTTATGTGCTCTTTTGCGTAAGTGCATGTATCTGCATATTGTTGTGTGCGGACATTATACTGTGTTAGGGGACGAGTTCCCGCTTCTGCACAAGGGGAATCTCGAGCCGTCCCTGCTGTGGTCTCCAATCTGTCTCCGGCCGCAGTGGATTCTGCTCAGCTTAGATGTCGGTCCCAGCGTCTCACCCAGTCTAACATTGTGCAGAAGATTACTGCTGCTCTTCCAGACTCTGCTATTGTAGCCAGTACTGGTTAGCGGCGAGCAGACGTCTTTAGGACAAAGTCCTTGCTTTCCCCTTCTGAGCATGCCCAGAGTAAGATCTCTCATTGGATTTCAGGGCTCACATGCTCAGGTACTGCAGCAGCTCCTATTGGTCCGCCAGGAAGGTCCTGAAACCACTTGTGTTCTGGAGCAGGTTCCTATTGGTCCTTATCTGGCAGGTCCTGTAGTTGCTACTATAAAAGGGTGGCATGGTCGTGCCGCCATGCGCTAGTATCAATCACATTGTGTGCTTTGCGCCAGGGTGATCTTGCACGCATGTGTTAGGGCTCGGCTGAAATAAGCCCCTAGAATACCGGCTTCTCCGGTGAGGAGATTGTCTGATTGCGTTGCTGATTGCATTGCTACGGACTGCTGTTCTGCACAGCAGTTGTTGTGTATACCTGTGGAGTTAACAGGACACAGTCCATATCTCTGCGTTTACACCTTAGCGACTCGTTGGCGTGACAGAGTTCGCTTATACCGCCATATAGGGCCACAGTGTCCATAGTTGCGACTCTGTGAAGTAACAGAGTTCGCCATTCCGCCATCCTACTAGCAGCAGGCTCTGCCTGCACGGTGGACCCCGGGATGCGAATGCACTTATTATTTATATTTATTTTGTGCGTTCCGCCAGCCCTAACATAATACTAGCTCCAGGGTCTGGCTAGTAAAATGGCGGACGACCAGCGTCTACAGCGGTACATCCAGCAGCTGGAGGGTAGATTGGCGGCTCAGGAGCGCACAAACTCAGCTGTGGATGTTACCACTGTCACTGTTCAGGCTGCTAGCGTTGCTGCAGCCAGTTTGTCCTCTGCCACCCCTGCTCCGACTTTAACCCGTGTCCCGCTTCCAGACAAGTTTGCTGGTGACAGCAAGCAATGTCGGGGATTCGTGAGTCAGTGCTTCATTCACCTTGAGCTTCTGGCTGCACGTTTTCCCACGGAACGGGCGAAGGTGGGTTTTGTCTTATCCCACCTGTCGGTCAAGGCGTTGGAGTGGGCAACGCCGCTGTGGGAGCGCGACGATCATGAGGTACAGAGTGCTCCTCTCTTCCTGGAGGCTCTGAGACAGGTTTTCTTAGGACCTCGTGTCACCCACGATACGGCGCTTCAACTGCTGGCAATATCACAGGGTTCATCCATGGTCAGCCAGTTCGCCGTCCAATTTCGGACTCTGGTCTCTGAGCTAGAGTGGCCGGATAAAGTCCTCATTCCGGTGTACTGGAGAGGACTGGCGGATCATGTGAAGGATGCCTTGGCCACCAGGGAGATTCCCACCACTCTGGAGCAGCTCATTTCCTTATCTACCCGCATTGATCTCCATTTTAACGAGCGGAGAATAGAGTGGACCCAGTGCAGGCAGAGGTTTTGGTTGGCTCCCACCTTCGCCAAACCTCTGGAATCTTCCGTTCAAGCGTCCGACTCCTATGAAGCCATGGAGGTTTCTCGAGCGGGACCTAAGTCCCGGACTGCTCGAGTAATGGTGGTCTGTAATTTTTGCCAACAGGCAGGACTTTATACTAACAGATGTCCACAGCGATCGCATAGGCGATTGCGTCTAGTGACCCTGGGAGGAGGCTCACAAGAGACAGCGGCATTTTCCTCCAAGATGACACTTAAAGGGACAATCACTGTAGGCACTTCCACTCTCACAGTCGACCTTTGCGTGGACTCAGGAGCAAAGGGGAACTTCATATCCTCTAACTTTGCTCGCCATCACGCAATACCTCTGGTGGCACTTGACAAAACAGTGACTGTCCGGGTAGTGAATGGGTCGACATTGCCCTCACAAATTACACACCAGACTGTTCCTCTTGCATTGCTTGTATCCCCTTCCCATCAGGAGCTTATTTCCCTACTCGTCCTTCCCGAGGGAATAGACGAGATCCTAAGAGGAATACCTTGGCTCCGTTTCCACTCCTCACATATAGAGTGGACTTCGGGTAGGATACTGGGTTGGAGTGATGCAAATAGAGGCAGATGTATCAGGAGTTGCGTTCAGGTTACCACTACTGAGTTACCCGCAGATCTTACTTCACTTCCCAAGTGCTATTGGTCATATGCAGACGTGTTCTCCAAGAAGGCTGCGGAGACTCTTCCGCCTCATCGCCACTATGACTGTCCTATTGACCTCTTGCCTGGAGCAGAACCTCCTCGGGGAAGGGTCTATCCTCTCTCTCTTCCTGAGACTGAGGCTATGTCGCAATATATCCAGGAGAACCAGGCAAGAGGGTTCATTAGGAAGTCGGTGTCACCGGCATGGGCGGGATTCTTCTTCGTGCAGAAGAAGAACGGAGTATTACGTTCATGCATTGATTACAGGGGTCTTAACGCCATCACCGTTAAAAACAAGTACCCGTTGCCCCTGATTTCTGAGCTCTTTGATAGGCTCCGGGGAGCAAGGCTATTTACTAAACTAGATCTGCGCGGTGCTTATAACCTGATTCGCATCCGTGAGGGGGACGAATGGAAGACTGCTTTTAACACCATGGATGGGCATTACGAATATCTGGTGATTCCCTTTGGGCTCTGTAATGCCCCAGCCGTTTTCCAAGACTTTGTCAATGACATCTTCCGGGATATGCTCTCCACCTCGGTCGTAGTCTATCTGGATGATATACTCATCTTCTCTCCAGATATTGACTCCCACCACAGAGATGTCTGCAGAGTCTTCGACCTCTTACGGGCAAATTCCCTTTTGCCAAGTTAGAGAAATGTATGTTTGAGCTGGAGTCTTTACCTTTCCTTGGCTATATCATCTCAACCCAGGGATTGGCTATGGATCTTGCAAAACTACAGGATGTGATGGATTGGCTAGAACCCCACTCTCTTAACCCCTCTCTGACATTAGACGTACTATCCCGTCCATAAAACCCGTGCCATTCTGACCATGGACGGGATAGTACGTCATAGGCGATTAGCTGCGCTCCCGGAGGGAGCGCAGCTAATCGCCACCGGGTGTCAGCTGATTATCACAGCTGACACCCGTGACTGTGTGTCAGGAGCGGTCACGGACCGCTCCCGGCACATTAACCCCTTGCACACCGCGATCAAACATGATCGCGGTGTACTGGGGGCACAGGGGAGGATCGCGCAGGCAGGGGGCTCCCTGCGCGCCCCCCTGAGACCCTCAGACCAGCGCGATGTGATCGCGCTGCTCTGAGGGCTTCCTCCCTCCCAGGACCCGGATCCAAGATGGCGCTGGGGTCCTGGAGGGAGGCGGCTTCCTCAGTGCCTGCCGAGAGCAGGCATGAGGAAGCGTCCTGCACTGCCTGTCACATCGCTGGTGTGACAGAGTGCTGTGCACACTGTCACACCAGCGATCTGATGAAATACAGTGATGTCCCACCCTGGGACAAAGTAAAAAAGTAAAAAAAAGTAAAAATAAACATGTGTAAAAAAAAATCCAAAAAAAAAAAAAAAAAAAAAAAAAATATTCCCCAATAAATTCATTACTTATTGTAAATAAAAAAATAAAACAATAAAAGTACACATATATGGTATCGCCGCGTCCGTAACGACCCCCCTATAAAACTGTCCCACTAGTTAACCCCTTTTGTGAACCCCTTAAAAAATAAAAAATAAAAACGAATCAAAAAATCAGTGCTTTATCATCATACCGCTGAACAAAAAGTGGAATAACACGCGATCCAAAAGACGGATATAAATAAACATGGTACCGCTGAAAACGTCATCTTGTCCCGCAAAAAACGAGCCGTCACACAGCATCATCAGCAAAAAAATAAAAAAGTTATAGCTCGCAGAATAAAGCGATGCAAAAATAATTATTTTTTATATAAAATTGTTTTTATTCTATAAAAGCGCCAAAACATAAAAGAATGATATAAATGATATAAATGAGGTATCGCCATAATCGTACTGACCCGAAGAATAAAACTGCTTTATCTATTTTACCACACGCGGAACAATAAAAACGCCTCACCCAAAAGAAATTCATGAATTGCTGATTTTTGTTCATTCTAACCTCCCAAAAATCGAAATAAAAAGCGATCAAAAAATGTCACGTGCTCAAAAATTATAGCTCTCAAAATGTGGCGATGCAAAAAACTACTTTTTGCAATAAAAAGCGTCTTTTAGCGTGACAGCTGCCAATCATAAAAACCGCTATAAATAGTAAATCAAACCCCCTTTATCACCCCCTTAGTTAGGGAAAAATAATAAAATAAAAAAAATGTATTTATTTCCATTTTCCCATTAGGGTTAGGGTTAGGGTTTCGGCTAAAGTTAGGGTTAGGGTTGGCGCTAAAGTTAGGATTAGGGTTAGAGTTAGGATTAGGGTTAGGGTTGGGATTAGGGTTGGGACTAGGGTTAGGGGTGTGTTGGGGTTAGGGTTGGAGTTAGAATTGGGGGGTTTCCGCTGTTTAGGCACATCAGGGGCTCTCCAAATGTGACATGGCGTCTGATCTCCATTCCAGCCAATTCTGCGTTGAAAAAGTCAAACGGTGTTCCTTCACTTCTGAGCTCTGCCATGCGTCCAAACAGTAGTTTATCCCCACATATGGGGTATCAGCGTACTCTGGACCCAAGAGTTATTGTGAAATTTGTCCTATTTCTTCTGTTACCCTTGGGAAAATAAAAAACTGGGGACGAAAATATTATTTTTGTAAAAAAAATAAGATTTTTTTGTTTTTACGGCTGTACATTATAAACTTCTGTGAAGCACTTGGGGCTTCATAGCGCTCACCACACATCTAAATAAGTTCCTTGTGGGGTCTATTTTCCAAAATGGGGTCACTTGTTGGGGATTTCCACTGTTTAGGCGCATCAGGGGCTCTCCAAATGCGACATGACGCCCCCAGACCATTCCATCAAAGTCTGCAATCCAAAACGTCACTACTTCCCTTTCCGAGCCCTGACATGCGCCCATACAGTAGTTTTCTCCCACATATTGGGTATCAGCGTACTCAGGACAAATTGGACAACAACTTTTGGGGTCCAATTTCTCCTGTTGCCCTTGTGAAAATAAAATATTGGGGGCGAAAAAATCATTTTTGTAAAAAAAAAAAGGATTTTTTATTTTTACGGCTGTGCGTTATAAACTTCTGTGAAGCACTTCGGGGTTCAAAGTGCTCACCACACATCTAGGTAAGTTCCTTGTGAGGTCTATTTTCCAAAATGGGGTCACTTGTGGGGGTTCCACGTTTAGGCGCATCAGGGGCTCTCCAAATGCGACATGACGCCCCCAGACCATTCCATCAAAGTCTGCAATCCAAAACGTCACTACTTCCCTTTCCGAGCCCTGACATGCGCCCATACAGTAGTTTTCCCCCACATATTGGGTATCAGCGTACTCAGGACAAATTGGACAACAACTTTTGGGGTCCAATTTCTCCTGTTACCCTTGTGAAAATAAAATATTGGAGGCGAAAAAAATCATTTTTGTAAAAAAAAAAAAGGATTTTTATTTTTACGGCTGTGCGTTATAAACTTCTGTGAAGCACTTCGGGGTTCAAAGTGCTCACCACACATCTAGATAAGTTCCTTGTGGGGTCTATTTTCCAAAATGGGGTCACTTGTGGGGGGTTTCCACTGTTTAGGCGTATCAGGGGCTCTCCAAATGCGACATGACGCCCCCAGACCATTCCATCAAAGTCTGCAATCCAAAACGTCACTACTTCCCTTCCGAGCCCTGACGTGCACCCATACAGTAGTTTTCTCCTACATATTGGGTATCAGCGTACTCAGGACAAATTGGACAACAACTTTTGGGGTCCAATTTCTTCTGTTACCCTTGTGAAAATAAAATATTGGGGGCGAAAAAATCATTTTTGTAAAAAAAAAAAAGGATTTTTTATTTTAAGGCTGTACGTTATAAACTTTAGTGAAACACCTGGGGGTTCAAAGTTCTCACCACACATTTGATAAGTTCCTTGAGGGGTCTAGTTTCCAAAATGGTGTCACTTGTGGGGGGTTTCCACTGTTTAGGCAGATCAGGAGCTCTCCAAACACGACATGGCGTCCAGCCAATTCTGCGTTGAAAAAGTGAGATGGCGCTCCTTCCCTTCCAAACTCTGCCATGCACCCAAACAGTGGTATACCCCCACATATGGGGTATCAGTGTACTCAGGACAAATTGCACAATAACTTTTGGAGTCTTGTTACCCTTGGAAAAATAAAAATTCGGGTGAAAAGATCATTTTTGTGGAAAAAATATGATTTTTAAATTTTACGGCTCTACGTTATAAACTTGTGTGAAGCACTTGAGGGTTCAAATTGCTCACCAAAGATCTAGATAAGTTCCTTAGGGGGTCTAGTTTCCCAAATGGGGTCATTTGTGGGGGGTTTCCACTGTTTAGGAACATCAGGGGCTCTCCAAATGCAACATGGCATCCAATCTCAATTCCAGCCAATTTTGGTTGGAAAAAGTCAAATGGTGCTCCTTCCCTTCCGAGCTCTGCCGTGCGCCCAAACAGTGGTTCCCCCCCACATTTGGGGCATCAGCGTACTCAGGACAAATTGGACAACAACTTATGTGGTCCAATTTCTCCTGATACCCTTGGGAAAATAAAAAATTAGTGACTAAAAGATAATTTTTGTGGGAAAAAAAATAGGATTTTTATTTTCATGCCGGGCATTATAAACTTGTGTGAAGCACTTGGGGGTTCAAAGTGCTCACCAAAGATCTAGATAAGTTCCTTAGGGGGTCTAGTTTCCAAAATGGGGTCACTTGTGGGGGATTTCCACTGTTTAGGCTCATCTGGGGCACTGCAAACGGAACATGACCCCATCAACGTCTGCATTCCAAAACGTTACTACTTCCTTTCCAATCCCTGCCGTGCGCCCAAACAGTTTTCCACCCCCACATATGGGGTATCAGCGTACTCAGGACAAATTGGACAACAACTTTTGGGGTCCAATTTCCTTGGGAAAATTCAAAAATTTAGGACTAAAAAATCATTTTTGTGGAATTTTTTTTTTTTTTTTTCACACCCAGGCATTATAAACTTTTGTGAAACACTTGGGGTTCAAAGTGCTCACAACAGATCTAGATAAGTACCTTAGGGGGTCTAGTTTCCAAAATGGTGTCACTTGTGGGGGGTTTCCACTGTTTAGGCGCATCAGAGGTTCTCCAAGCGCGACATGGCGTCCAATCTCAACTCCAGCCAATTTTAGTTTGAAAAAGTCAAACGGCGCTCCTTCCCTTACGAGCTCTGCCGTGTGCCCAAACAGTGGTTTTCCCCCACATATGGGGTATTGGCGTACTCAGGAGAAATTGCATAACAACCTTATCTGTCCATTTTCTCCTTTTACCCTTGTGAAAATAAAAAAAAAGTTTGTAAAAGATCATTTTTGTGGCTAAAAAGTTAAATATTCATTTTTTCCTTCCATGTTGCTTTAGTTCCTGTGAAGCACCTGAAGGGTTAATAAACTTCTTGAATGTGGTTTTGAGTACCTTGAGGGGTGCAGTTTTTAGAATGGTGTCACTTTTGGGTATTTTCTGTCATGTAGACCCCTCAAAGTGACTTCAAATGTGAGGTGGTCCCTAAAAAAAATGGCTTTGTAAATTTTGTTGTAAAAATGAGAAATCGCTGGTCAACTTTTAACCCTTATAACTTCCTAACAAAAAAAAATTTTGATTCCAAAATTGTGCTGATGTAAAGTAGACATGTGGGAAATGTTATTTCTTAACTATTTTGTGTTACATATTTCTCTGTTTTAAGGGAATAAAAATTCAAAGTTTGAAAATTGCTAAATTTTCAAAATTTTCGCCATATTTGCGTATTTTTCAAAAATAAACGCAAGTTATATGGAATAAATTTTACTTCTAACATGAAGTACAATATGTCACGAGAAAACAATCTCAGAATCGCGAAGATCCGTTGAAGCGTTCCGGAGTTATAACCTCATAAAGAGACAGTGGTCAGAATTGTAAAAATTGTCCCGGTCATTAACGTGCAAACCACCCTTGGGGGTGAAGGGGTTAAAGAGGTGCAGAGCTTTATGGGGTTCATTAACTACTATCGCCAGTTCATTCCCCATTTCTCTACCTTGGTAGCTCCCACCAAGAAGGGAGCAAATCCCAAATTGTGGTCGGAAGAGGTTTCCAAGGCTTTCACTTCTATTAAGTCTCATTTTGCTAGCGCTCCCATCCTACATCGCCCCGATGTTGATAAGCCATTTTTATTGGAGGTGGATGCCTCATATGTTGGTGCTGGAGCAGTCCTCTTCCAAAAGGATGCTCAGGGTCGGAAGCATCCTTGCTTCCTCTTCTCTAAGACCTTCACATCAGCGGAGAGGAATTATTCCATCGGGGATAGGGAGTTGCTAGCAATGAAGTTGGCCTTCTCTGAGTGGAGACATCTGTTGGAGGGGGCCTGCTTTCCCTTCCAAGTCACCGACCACAAGATTTTGGTGTATCTTCAGACAGCCCAGCGGCTTAATTCTCACCAGGCCAGATGGTCCTTGTTCTTCTCCCGGTTTCATTTCACCTTACATTTTCTCTCGGGAGAGAAGAACATCCGTGCCGACTCTCTCTCTCGCTCTTTGGTGTCCTCAGAGGAGGAAGAGGAGGAGCTTTGTCTTATTGTCCCCATAGAGAGCCTGAGAACTGTGGCCCCGGTTTCGCTTGAGTCTGTGCCACCGGGCAAGACTTTTGTGCCTATCAATTTGCGACCGGAGGTACTCTCTTGGGCACACTCGTCCAGGGTGGGTGGACACTTTGGGGCAAAGAGGACATCTGAGTTGCTGGCGAGGACATACTGGTGGCCGCATATGGTCCGTGACATTGGGGACTATGTTTGGGCATGTGTCTCCTGCGCCAAGAATAAGTCTCTTCGACAACAATCAGATGGGTTACTTTACCCTTTGCCCGTGGCAGACAGTCCCTGGGAGATGATCGGGATGGACTTTGTGGTGGGCTTACCAAGTCTCGGGGCTGCACTATCATTTGGGTAATCACCGATCATTTTTCCAAAATGGTGCACCTGGTGCCACTACCATAGTTACCTTCTGCACGGGCCCTGGCAGCGTTGTTTATTAGGCACATATTCCATCTACAAGGCATGCCGGACAAAATTGTCAGTGACCGAGGACCCCAGTTTGCGTCTCGGTTCTGAAGAGAGCTTTGTCATCTACTCAGTATTGAGTTAAATCTCTCTTCAGCATACCATCCCGAGATAAATGGGTTAGTAGAGAGGGCCAACCAGACCTTGCTCACCTATCTACGACATTTTTTTTCAGCCAGGCAGGATGACTGGGCATCTTGCTACCGTGGGCTGAGTTTGCACTGAACAATGCTGTGGCTGACTCCACCGGACAGACTCCATTCCTCCTAAACTACAGTCAGCATCCGCGGGTTCCGGTGCCAATGCCCGTGTCTTCTGCTGACTCCAGGGTGGCAGACTGGGCTGTGGAGGCACGGGACATTTGGGATCGTACCCAGGATGCCATTCAGGCGTCCAAGGAGAGGAAGAGGTCCTCCGCCGACGCACATCGGCGCCCCGATCCAACATTTGCTCCTGGGGACTTGGTGTGGCTCTCCGCCCGTAACATCAGGCTGCGAGTTGAGTCCACTAAGTTGGCACCCCGCTACCTGGGTCCTTTCAAAGTCCTCGAGCAGGTTAACCCTGTGGCATACCGTTTGGCTCTTCCACCACGCCTGGGTATCTCCGACACCTTTCATGTATCCCTCCTGAAACCCATGCTCATGTCCTGGTTTTTCGAGTCATCTGCCGGGACATCGGGTTCATCTACGGACGACCATGAGGTGAACGCCATCATAGGGTGCAAGTGGTACGGGGCAAAAGATTTTATTTGGTGGATTGGAGGGGTTATGGGCCTGAGGATAGGTCATGGGAGCCTGTCGAGCACGTTCATGTACCGCAGCTCATCGCTGCCTTTGAATGCAGCGAGGCCCAAAGAAGGGGGAGTAATGTTAGGGATCGAGTTCCCGCTTCTGCACAAGTGGAATCTCGAGCCGTCCCTGCTGCAGTCACCCATCCGTCTCCGGCCGCAGTGGACGCTGCTCAGCTTAGACGTCGGTCTCAGCGTCTCGCCCAGTCTAACATTGTACAGAGGATTACTGCTGCTCCTCCAGGCTCTGCTATTGTAGCCAGTACTGGTTAGCGGCGAGCAGACATCTTTAGGACAAAGTCCTTGCTTTCCCCTTCTGAGCATGCCCAGAGTAAGATCTCTCATTGGAGTTCAGGGGTCACATGCTCAGGTACTGCAGCAGCTCCTATTTGTCCGCCAGGAAGATCCTGAAACAACTTGTGTTCTGGAGCAGGTTCCTATTGGTCCTTATCTGGCAGGTCCTGTAGTTGCTACTATGAAAGGGTGGCATGGTCAAGCCGCCATGCGCTAGTATCAATCACATTATGTGCTTTGCGCCAGGGTGATCTTGCACGCATGTGTTAGGGCTCGGCTGAAATAAGCACCTAGAATACCGGCACCTCTGGTAAGGAGATTGTATGCACGCGTTTAGGGCTCGGCTGAAATAAGCCCATAGAATACCGGCTTCTCAGGTGAGGAGGTTGTCTGATTGCGTTGCTACGGACTGCTGTCCGAACAGCAGTTGTCTGTGCATACCTGTGGAGTTGACAGGACACAGTCCATATCTCTGCGTTTACACCTTAGCAACTCTGTGGCGTAACAGAGTTCGCTTATACCGCCATATAGGGCCACAGTGTCCATAGTTGCGACTCTGTGCGTATGTTTATGCTTGCGTGTGTATGTGCGTGAATGCGTGTCTGCATATGTGTGTGCATGTGCATGTGTATGAGTATGTGGGGACATTATACTGTGTGTGTATGCGTGTTTGTGTGTATGTGTGTGGTTGCATGTATGTGCATGTGGAAAATTATACTGTGTGTGCATGCGTGTTTGTATGTGCGTGTGTGTATCTACATGTGTATATCTGCATGTATGTATGCACGGGCATGTGTGTGTCTGGGTTCATTATACTGTGTGTAAGCATGTGTGTATATGTGTTTGTTTGTATGTGTGTGCTTGCATGTGTGTATATGCGTGCACTTCAATGTGTGTGGGGACATTACAATGTGCAGTCACAATGGTTTGTGGCCTGTTCTGGAGATGGAGTGCGGCGCCACCAGAGAGCACCCATACCACATCTCCAGCACAAGCCGCAAGCCATGGTCTTTCCTGCTGGCTGTGACTGCACGGAGGTGGTGGGCAGGAAGTGGCGGGAACAGGCATATATAGTCACGCAGCGGCTGGTCCTAGCAGGAGTCCGGCGGTGGAACCTGCCAGCAATTCGACAGCGGGTCCTGGCAGGGGTCCGGCGGCTGGTACAGCGGCGGTGGGGGGGTTCAGCGTGGATGTCTCGGTGGTGTCCCGCTGGTGGTACTGCGCAAGGGCCTGGTACCACCAGCGGGTGCCATATTGGAATACCCATCACTTGGGTATTTCAATATGGCGGTCAACGTACTTTCGATGCGATGTGGTGGATTGTGGGATACGAGGACGTCCAGACAGAAGTGGATGACAGACAATTTAATGTAATTATATAAATAGATTATTATTATTATTATTTATTTATATAGCACCATTGATTCTATGGTTCTTTACTTGAGAAGGGGTTACATACAAATTACAGACATCACTTACAGTAAAAAAACTAACAATCACAGATTGATACAGAGGGGAGGGGACCCTGCCCTTTCGGGCTTACATTCTACAGAATGGTGGGAAAGGAGACAGCAGGTTGGTGGGTTGCAGCATTTCTGGTGCTGGTTGAGGCGATATCTCCGGTAGCGGTAAGGAGGTAGCTGGGTCATTGCAGGCTGTAAGCTTTCCTGAAGAGGTGGGTTTTCCGGTTCCGTCTGAAGGATCTGAATGTGGTTGATAGTCGGACATGTTGGTGCAAAGAATTCCAGAGGATGAGGGATATTTGGGAGAAGTCTTGGAGGTGGTTGGTGAAAAGAGTATAAGTGTGGAGGAGAGAGGGAGGTCTTGGGAGGACTGGACATTATCAGAAGTTATCGGGAGATTAGTTCAGAGACATATGCGGGAGACAGCTTATAGATGGCCTCGTAGGTCAGTATTAGTAATTTGAACTGGATGCGCTGAGGGAATGGGAGCCAGTGAAGAGATTTGCAAAGGGGAGAAGTGGAGGAGTAGCGAGGAAAGAGATGAATTAGTCGGGCAGCAGAGTTAAGAATGGACAGGAAAGGTGCGAAAGTGATAGCATGGAGGCCACAGAAAAGGATGTTGCAGTAGTCGAGGTGGGAGATGATGAGGGCATGCACAATCATTTTAGTAGATTGAGAGTTGAGGAAAGGACGGATTCTGGAAACATTTTTGAGCTGGAGGCGACAGGAGGTAGAAAGAGCTTGGATGTGTGGTTTGAATGACCGGGCAGAGTCAAGGGTTACTTTGAGGCTGCGGTCTCCCAGAACGGGGGAAAGCGTGATGTCGTTAATTGTGATAGATAGGTCAGGTAAGGAAGATCTGTGAGATGGAGGAAAGATGATGAGTTCAGATTTATCCACATTGAGTATGAGGAAGCGAGAGAAGAAGGAGGATATGGCTGATAGACACTCCAGGATTCTGGACAGCAGAAAGGTGACGTCTGGGCCAGAGAGGTAGATCTGACTGTCATCAGTATAAAGGTGGCACTGAAATCCATGGGACATTATGAGTTGCAGCAGGCAAAGTGTATAGGTTGAGAAGAGTAGGGGTCATAGAACAGAGCCTTGGGGAACTCCAACAGAGAGTGGGTGGGATGAAGAGGTAGTGTGGGAGTGGGAGACGCTGAATGTGCGGTTGGAAATGTGTGAGGAGATCCAGGATTGGGTGAGGTCCTTAATTCCAAAGGAGGAGAGAATCTATATTAGAAGGCAGTGGTCAACTGTGTCAAAAGCATAGGACAGGTCTAGAAGCAGGAGTATAGAGTAGTGTATGTTTGCTTTGGCTGCAAGTAGGTCGTTAGTAATTTTGGTCAGGGCTGTCTCAGTGGAGTGATGGGACGGAAATCAGATTGTAGATCGTCAAAGAGCAATTTAGATGAGAGGTGGTAAGAAAGTTCAGTGTGGACATGCAGCTCCAGGAGTTTGGAAGCGAATGGGAGCAGTGATATTGGGCGATAGCTGGACATAGCAGTTGGGTCGAGGGTTGGCTAAGGATAGGTGTGTTAGGGTTCAAGTTCCCAATGCTGCACAGGAGGAGTCTTGAGCCATTCCCGCTGCGGACCCCCATCCATCTCCAGCCGCAGTCGAACCTGCTCAGCAGAGACATCGGTCCCAGCGTCTTGCCCGGTCTCATACTGTGCAGAGACTTTCTGCTGCCTCTGCTGGATCTTCGGTTATAACCAGTGCTGGAGCAGACAGATTTGGGACTAAGTCCTCTGTTTCTTCTTCTGAGCATGCCCAGGGCAAGATCTCCCATTGGAGATCAGGGGTCACATGCTCAGATACAGCTGCGACTCCTATTGGTCCTCCAGGAAGGTCCTGTAGCTGTTTGTGATCTGAAGCAGCTTTCTATTGGTCCATTCTGGAAGGTCTTCTACTCGTGGCTGCTATAAAAGGTTGTCCTGACCGCACGGCTGTGCGCTAGTATCAAACCTTTATGTGCTTTGCGCCAGTATGGTCATGCGTGTGTGTGGTTAGGGCGGCTGAAATTCGCCATTACAATACCGACCTTAGATGCCTTTAGTATAGGCATAACCGGTGAGGAGTTTGGTTGCCGTATTCAAGGCCTGGCGTACAGATGCCATAGATAGAGTATGACCACTTCCTATGTTCGCTTAGCAGTCAACTGTGTACCTGGACACAGTAGGGTTTCTCAGCGGCTCTGTGAAGCAACAGGGTTCACTTTAAAATGCTAGTCAACGCCCTAGCGTTTTACTTTGCGGCTCAGTGATGCCAAGTTAATTCGCACTTATTGCCATATAGCGCTGCGGCATTCCCACTAGCGGCTCTGTGGATTAACAGTTCGCACTATCTGCCACAGCGTGCAAAGGCATTTATTTTAGTGACTGCGGGATAACAGAGTTCGGTACTTACGCCATCTTGCTAGCAGCAGGCTCTGCCTGCACAGTGGACCCCGGGCTGCGAAAGCACCTCTCTACATTATTTATTAAGTGCGTTCCGCAGACCCTAACATAATACTAGCGCCAGGGTCTGGCTAGTAAAATGGCGGATGAACAGCATTTACAGCTGTACATCCAGCAGCTGAAGGGTAGGTTGGCGGCTCTTGAGCGCACAACCTCAGCTGTGGATGTTAACTCAGTCGCTGTTCAGGCTGCTAGCGTAGCTGCAGACAGTTTGTCCTCTGCCATCTCTGCCCCTACATTGTCCCACCTCCCGCTTCCAGACAATTTGCTGGTGACAGCAAGAAATGTAGGGGATTCAGTGTTCCATACACCTCGAGCTTCTGGCTGCACGTTTCCCCACGGATCGGGCACAAGTGGGATTTGTGATAGCTCTTCTGTCGGGCAGAGCGTTGGAGTGGGCAACGCCGCTGTGGGAGTGCGATGACCGTGTGGTGGAGAGCGCCCCTTGTTTTCTGGAGGCTCTGAAAAAGGTTTTTCTAGGACCTCAGGTCACCCACGATACGGCACTCCAACTTCTGGCAAGTACCCAGGGTTCGGCTTTGGTCAGCCATTTTGCTGTCCAATTTCGGACTCTGGCCTCGGAATTAGAGTGGCCAGATAAAGACCTCATTCCCGTGTTCTGGAGAGGACTGGCGGGTTATATGAAGGACTTCTTGGCTACCAGGGAGATTCCTGCCACACTGGAGAAGCTTATCGCTATTTCCACAAGCGTCGACCTCCATGTCAACGAGCGGAGGCTGGATCGTGCCCAGTGTAGGCAGAGGGTTCGGTTGGCTCCTACCTTCGCCACCCCTCTGGAGTCGCCCGTTCAGGCGCCCGACCTTCAGGAGGTTGCTCCTGCGGGATCTAAATCTTGGGCCACTCGTTCATCCCCGATTTGTTATATTTGCCAGCAGCAGGGACATTTTGCCAACCGATGTCCACAGCGGCTGAATAAACGGTCGCGCCCAGTAACCGTAGGAAGAGGGTCACTGGACGCCATGACTTTTGCCCCTAAAGTGCTCCTCAAGGGCATAATTACCCACGGTTCTACCACCCTACCCGTCAAGCTTTGTGTGGATTCTGGGGCAGAGGGGAATTTTATGTCGTCATCCTTTGCTTCTAGCCACACCATGCCTTTGGTGTTGCTGGCTGAACCAGTGTTGGTATGGGTGTTGAACTGAGCAATTCTGCCTACACAAATCACCCATCAGTCTGTCCCACTCACCTTGTCTATGTTTCCTTCCCATCAGGAGAATATATCATTTTTTATCCTCCCTGAGGGTATAGAAGAGGTTTTGTTGAGATTACCCTGGCTGTGCCACCACTCTCCCCATATTGAGTGGTCTTCAGGGAGAATTCTGGGTTGGGGTAAGTTATGTAAAGGCAGATGCATTAGGGATAGCATTCAGGTCACCACCACTGAGATACCCATAGACCTCTCTCCTCTTCCCAAGTTCTATTGGTCCTATGCCGATTTATTCTCGAAGAAGGCTGCGGAGACTCTTATGCCTGATCGCCCCTATGACTGTCCTATCGACCTCTTGCCAGGAGCTGAGCCTACTAGGGGAAGGGTTTATCCCCTCTCTCTTCCTGAGACAGAGGCCATGTCCCAATACATTCAGGAGAACTTGGCAAGGGGATTCATTAGGAAGTCGGTGTCACCAGCGGGAGCGGGGTTCTTCTTTGTGCAGAAGAAGAGCGGAGAGTTACGTCCGTGCATTGATTATAGGGGTCTCAACGCTATCACCGTGAAAAATAAGTACCCTTTGCCGCTAATCTCTGAGCTCTTTGACAGACCTGCGGGGTGCGTATAACCTGATTCGCATCCGTGAGGGGGACGAATGGAAGATGGCATTTAATACCAGGGATGGGCATTATGAATATCTGGTAATGCCCTTTGAGCTCTGTAATGCCCCAGCTGTCTTCCAAGACTTTGTGAACGACATCTTACGGGATATGTTACCACCTCGGTGGTAGTCTATCTGGATGACATTCTCACCTTTTCTCCATATATGGCCTCCCACCGGAGAGATGTCTGCAAGGTCTTCGACCTCTTGTGAGCAAATTCCCTATATGCGAAGTTGGAGAAGTGCATGTTTGAGCAGGAGTCTCTGTTATGTTCTGCTACCAACACTAAGGAAAGAAAGGGATATCTGTCCCTACGATAGAACTAAGCTAGATCCCTACGATGTAACTGGGAACCTGATCCTGCGATTAGACCCGCTAAAGTCCTCAGCTAGTCTGTACGAAGACCTATAGATGCGAGGGAGGGATCTCTACAAGAACTAGGGACTGGGAGAAAAGATGGACACCTCCTAACAGAAGTTGTAGCAGTAAAAAGAAAAACAAACAACATAGAACATAGAGGTTTGAAGACCAAGCAATACTAATAGAGGAAGGTAACAAAGCACCTGGCTAGCTTAAGAGTAGAAATTACAATGAAGTCCAGCAAAGCCAGAAGGGCGGGAGCAGGATTAAATAGGCAAAAAAGGTCATGTGACCAGCAAGATAGAAAAAACGTAACTGGAGAGTTCTAACAGTACCCCCCTTCTAAGAGGATCCTCCGGATCCCCTAGGCCCAGGCTTATCCGGAAACCTCTTGTGAAATGCTCTGACAAGTCTGGACGCAGAAAACATCATCCTCCCTCACCCATGAGTTATCCTCGGGTCCAAAACCCTTCCAAGCAATGAGATACTGCAAAATGGCTGACCAAAGCCGAACCCTGGGTACTTGCCAGCAGTTGGAGTGCTGTATCGTGGGTGACCTGAGGTCCTAGAAAAACCTTTTTCAGAGCCTCCAGAAAACAAGGGGCGCTCTCCACCACACGGTCATCGCGCTCCCACAGCGGCGTTGCCCACTCCAACGCTCTGCCCGACAGAAGAGCTATCACAAATCACACTTGTGCCCGATCCGTGGGGAAACGTGCAGCCAGAAGCTCGAGGTGTATGGAGCACTGAATCCCCTACATTGCTTGCTGTCACCAGCAAATTTGTCTGGAAGCAGGAGGTGGGACAATGTAGGGGCAGAGATGGCAGAGGACAAACTGGCTGCAGCTACGCTAGCAGCCTGAACAGCGACTGCGTTAACATCCACAGCTGAGGTTGTGCGCTCAAGAGCCCTTTGAGCTCTGTAATGCCCCAGCTGTCTTCCAAGACTTTGTGAACGACATCTTACGGGATACGTTACCACCTCGGTGGTAGTCTATCTGGATGACATTCTCACCTTTTCTCCATATATGGCCTCCCACCGGAGAGATGTCTGCAAGGTCTTCGACCTCTTGTGAGCAAATTCCCTATATGCGAAGTTGGAGAAGTGCATGTTTGAGCAGGAGTCTCTGTTATGTTCTGCTACCAGCACTAAGGAAAGAAAGGGATATCTGTCCCTACGATAGAACTAAGCTAGATCCCTACGATGTAACTGGGAACCTGATCCTGCGATTAGACCCGCTAAATTCCTCAGCTAGTCTGTACGAAGACCTATAGATGCGAGGGAGGGATCTCTACAAGAACTAGGGACTGGGAGAAAAGATGGACACCTCCTAACAGAAGTTGTAGCAGTAAAAAGAAAAACAAACAACATAGAACATAGAGGTTTTAAGACCAAGCAATACTAATAGAGGAAGGTAACAAAGCACCTGGCTAGCTTAAGAGTAGAAATTACAATGAAGTCCAGCAAAGCCAGAAGGGCGGAGCAGGATTAAATAGGCAAAAAAGGTCATGTGACCAGCAAGATAGAAAAAACCTAACTGGAGAGTTTTAACAGTACCCCCCTTCTAAGAGGATCCTCCGGATCCCCTAGGCCCAGGCTTATCCGGAAACCTCTTGTGAAATGCTCTGACAAGTCTGGACGCAGAAACATCATCCTCCCTCACCCATGAGTTATCCTCGGGTCCAAAACCCTTCCAAGCAATGAGATACTGCAAAATGGCTGACCAAAGCCGAACCCTGGGTACTTGCCAGCAGTTGGAGTGCTGTATCGTGGGTGACCTGAGGTCCTAGAAAAACCTTTTTCAGAGCCTCCAGAAAACAAGGGGCGCTCTCCACTACACGGTCATCGCGCTCCCACAGCGGCGTTGCCCACTCCAATGCTCTGCCCGACAGAAGAGCTATCACAAATCCCACTTGTGCCCGATCCGTGGGGAAACGTGCAGCCAGAAGCTCGAGGTGTATGGAGCACTGAATCACCTACATTGCTTGCTGTCACCAGCAAATTTGTCTGGAAGCAGGAGGTGGGACAATGTAGGGGCAGAGATGGCACAGGACAAACTGGCTGCAGCTACGCTAGCAGCCTGAACAGCGACTGCGTTAACATCCACAGCTGAGGTTGTGCGCTCAAGAGCCGCCAACCTACCCTTCAGCTGCTGGATGTTCAGCTGTAAATGCTGTTCATCCGCCATTTCACTAGCCAATTTCGGACTCTGTCCCCGGAATTAGAGTGGCCAGATAAAGACCTCATTCCCGTGTTCTGGAGAGGACTGGCGGGTTATATGAAGGACTCTTGGCTACCAGGGAGATTCCTGCCACACTGGAGAAGCTTATCGCTATTTCCACAAGCGTCGACCTCCATTTCAACGAGCGGAGGCTGGATCGTGCCCAGTGTAGGCAGAGGGTTCGGTTGGCTCCTACCTTTGCCACCCCTCTGGAGTCGCCCGTTCAGGCGCCCGACCTTCAGGAGGTTGCTCCTGCGGGATCGAAATCTTGGGCCACTTGTCCATCCCCGATTTGTTATATTTGCCAGCAGCAGGGACATTTTGCCAACCGATGTCCACAGCGGCTGAATAAACGGTCGCGCCCAGTAACCGTAGGAAGAGGGTCACTGGACGCCATGACTTTTGCCCCTAAAGTGCTCCTCAAGGGCATAATTACCCATGGTTCTACCACCCTACCCGTCAAGCTGTGTGTGGATTCTGGGGCAGAGGGGAATTTTATGTCATCATCCTTTGCTTCTAGCCACACCATGCCTTTGGTGTTGCTGGCTGAACCAGTGTTGGTATGGGTGTTGAACGGAGCAATTCTGCCTACACAAATCACCCATCAGTCTGTCCCACTCACCTTGTCTATGTTTCCTTCCCATCAGGAGAATATATCATTTTTTATCCTCCCTGAGGGTATAGATGAGGTTTTGTTGGGATTACCCTGGCTGTGCCACCACTCTCCCCATATTGAGTGGTCTTCAGGGAGAATTCTGGGTTGGGGTAAGTTATGTAAAGGCAGATGCATTAGGGATAGCATGCAGGTCACCACCACTGAGATACCCATAGACCTTTCTCCTCTTCCCAAGGTCTAATGGTCCTATGCCAACGTTTTCTCGAAGAAGGCTGCGGAGACTCTTCCGCCTCATCGCCCCTATGACTGTCCTATCGACCTCTTGCCAGGAGCTGAGCCTAATAGGGGAAGGGTTTTTACCCTCTCTCTTCCTGAGATAGAGGCCATGTCCCAATACATTCAGGAGAACTTGGCAAGGGGATTCATTAGGAAGTCGGTGTCACCAGCGGGAGCGGGGTTCTTCTTTGTGCAGAAGAAGAGCGAGAGTTACGTCCGTGCATTGATTATAGGGGTCTCAACGCTATCACCGTGAAAAATAAGTACCCTTTGCCGCTAATCTCTGAGCTCTTTGACAGACCTGCGGGGTGCGTTTAACCTGATTCGCATCCGTGAGGGGGACGAATGGAAGATGGCATTTAATACCAGGGATGGGCATTATGAATATCTGGTAATGCCCTTTGAGCTCTGTTATGCCCCAGCTGTCTTCCAAGACTTTGTGAACGACATCTTACGGGATACGTTACCACCTCGGTGGTAGTCTATCTGGATGACATTCTCACCTTTTCTCCAGATATGGCCTCCCACCGGAGAGATGTCTGCAAGGTCTTCGACCTCTTGTGAGCAAATTCCCTATATGCGAAGTTGGAGAAGTGCATGTTTGAGCAGGAGTCTCTGTTGTGTTCTGCTACCAGCACTAAGGAAAGAAAGGGATATCTGTCCCTACGATAGAACTAAGCTAGATCCCTAAGATGTAACTGGGAACCTGATCCTGCGATTAGACCCGCTAAAGTCCTCAGCTAGTCTGTACGAAGACCTATAGATGCGAGGGAGGGATCTCTACAAGAACTAGGGACTGGGAGAAAAGATGGACACCTCCTAACAGAAGTTGTAGCAGTAAAAAGAAAACAAACAACATAGAACATAGAGGTTTGAAGACCAAGCAATACTAATAGAGGAAGGTAACAAAGCACCTGGCTAGCTTAAGAGTAGAAATTACAATGAAGTCCAGCAAAGCCAGAAGGGAGGATCAGGATTAAATAGGCAAAAAAGGTCATGTGACCAGCAAGATAGAAAAAACCTAACTGGAGAGTTCTAACAGTACCCCCCTTCTAAGATGATCCTCCGGATCCCCTAGGCCCAGGCTTATCCGCAAACCTCTTGTGAAATGCTCTGACAAGTCTGGACGCAGAAACATCATCCTCCCTCACCCATGAGTTATCCTCGGGTCCAAAACCCTTCCAAGCAATGAGATACTGCAAAATGGCTGACCAAAGCCGAACCCTGGGTACTTGCCAGCAGTTGGAGTGCCGTATCGTGGGTGACCTGAGGTCCTAGAAAAACTTTTTTCAGAGCCTCCAGAAAACAAGGGGCGCTCTCCACCACACGGTCATCGCGCTCCCACAGCGGCGTTGCCTACTCCAACGCTCTGCCCGACAGAAGAGCTATCACAAATCCCACTTGTGCCCGATCCGTGGGGAAACGTGCAGCCAGAAGCTCGAGGTGTATGGAGCACTGAATCCCCTACATTGCTTGCTGTCACCAGCAAATTTGTCTGGAAGCAGGAGGTGGGACAATGTAGGGGCACAGATGGCAGAGGACAAACTGGCTGCAGCTACACTAGCAGCCTGAACAGCGACTGCGTTAACATCCACAGCTGAGGTTGTGGGCTCAAGAGCCGCCAACCTACCCTTCAGCTGCTGGATGTTCAGCTGTAAATGCTGTTCGTCCGCCATTTTACTAGCCAATTTCGGACTCTGGCCCCGGAATTAGAGTGGCCAGATAAAGACCTCATTCCCGTGTTCTGGAGAGGACTGGCGGGTTATATGAAGGACGTCTTGGCTACCAGGGAAATTCCTGCCACACTGGAGAAGCTTATCGCTATTTCCACAAGCGTCGACCTCCATTTCAACGAGCGGAGGCTGGATCGTGCCCAGTGTAGGCAGAGGGTTCGGTTGGCTCCTACCTTCGCCACCCCTCTGGAGTCGCCCCTTCAGGCGCCCGACCTTCAGGAGGTTGCTCCTGCGGGATCTAAATCTTGGGCCACTTGTCCATCCCCGATTTGTTATATTTGCCAGCAGCAGGGACATTTTGCCAACCAATGTCCACAGCGGCTGAATAAACGGTCGCGCCCAGTAACCGTAGGAACAGGGTCACTGGACGCCATGACTTTTGCCCCTAAAGTGCTACTCAAGGGCATAATTACCCACGGTTCTACCACACTACCCGTCAAGCTGTGTGTGGATTCTGGGGCAGAGGAGAATTTTATGTCGTCATCCTTTGCTTCTAGCCACACCATGCCTTTGGTGTTGCTGGCTGAACCAGTGTTGGTATGGGTGTTGAACGGAGCAATTCTGCCTACACAAATCACCCATCAGTCTGTCCCACTCACCTTGTCTATGTTTCCTTCCCATCAGGAGAATATATCATTTTTTATCCTCCCTGAGGGTATAGATGAGGTTTTGTTGGGATTACCCTGGCTGTGCCACCACTCTCCCCATATTGAGTGGTCTTCAGGGAGAATTCTGGGTGGGGTATGTTATGTAAAGGCAGATGCATTAGGGATAGCATGCAGGTCACCACCACTGAGATACCCATAGACCTTTCTCCTCTTCCCAAGGTCTATTGGTCCTATGCCAACGTTTTCTCGAAGAAGGCTGCGGAGACTCTTCCGCCTCATCGCCCCTACGACTGTCCTATCGACCTCTTGCCAGGAGCTGAGCCTACTAGGGGAAGGGTTTTTACCCTCTCTCTTCCTGAGACAGAGGCCATGTCCCAATACATTCAGGAGAACTTGGCAAGGGGATTCATTAGGAAGTCGGTGTCACCAGCGGGAGCGGGGTTCTTCTTTGTGCAGAAGAAGAGCGGAGAGTTACGTCCGTGCATTGATTATAGGGGTCTCAACGCTATCACCGTGAAAAATAAGTACCCTTTGCCGCTAATCTCTGAGCTCTTTGACAGACCTGCGGGGTGCGTATAACCTGATTCGCATCCGTGAGGGGGACGAATGGAAGACGTAATTTAATACCAGGGATGGGCATTACTAATATCTGGTAATGCCCTTTGGGCTCTGTAATGCCCCAGCTGTCTTCCAAGACTTTGTGAACGACATCTTACGGGAAACGTTACCACCTCGGTGGTAGTCTATCTGGATGACATTCTCACCTTTTCTCCAGATATGGCCTCCCACCGGAGAGATGTCTGCAAGGTCTTCGACCTCTTGTGAGCAAATTCCCTATATGCGAAGTTTGAGAAGTGCATGTTTGAGCAGGAGTCTCTGTTATGTTCTGCTACAAGCACTAAGGAAAGAAAGGGATATCTGTCCCTACGATAGAACTAAGCTAGATCCCTACGATGTAACGGGGAACCTGATCCTGCGATCAGACCCGCTAAAGTCCTCAGCTAGTCTGTACGAAGACCTATAGATGCGAGGGAGGGATCTCTACAAGAACTAGGGACTTGGAGAAAAGATGGACACCTCCTAACAGAAGTTGTAGCAGTAAAAAGAAAAACAAACAACATAGAACATAGAGGTTTGAAGACCAAGCAAAACTAATAGAGTAAGGTAACAAAGCACCTGGCTAGCTTAAGAGTAGAAATTACAATGAAGTCCAGCAAAGCCAGAAGGGCGGAGCAGGATTAAATAGGCAAAAAAGGTCATGTGACCAGCAAGATAGAAAAAACCTAACTGGAGAGTTCTAACAGTACCCCCCTTCTAAGAGGATCCTCCGGATCCCCTAGGCCCAGGCTTACCCGGAAACCTCTTGTGAAACGCTCTAACAAGTCTGGACGCAGAAACATCATCCGCCCTCACCCATGAGTTATCCTTGGGTCCAAAACCCTTCCAAGCAATGAGATACTGCAAACTCCCTCTATACCGTCTAGAATTTAGGATGCGGGAAATTTCATATTCCCCGTCCTCCACCACAGGAGGAACAGTGGCCGAGGCGTCTCCATCTGACACATCAGCTCTTTTCAACAAAGAAACATGAAACACCGGATTAATCTTCCAGGAGGTAGGAACCTCCAACCTAACAGCCGATTGGTTAACAACCTGAAGCACCTTAAAGGGCCCTTCAAACTTGGGACCCAATTTTTTAGAAGGATTCCTCAACCGCAGATTCTTAGAGGACAACCAAACCATGTCACCAATAGCAAGCAAAACTTATTGCCGTTTCCTATCAAAGTACATTTTAGATTTTCTGTTAGCCTCCTGAAGATTACCACGTACATCCGTCCAAACTCTCTCCAAATCACCGGAAAAATTCTCCTCTTCAGGCACGGCCAATACCAAATTGGAGAATGACCCAAACGACAGATGTCTCCCAGTACAACAAAAAAAAGGCGAACAACCAGCAGAAGAGGATGTATGGTTGTTAAGAGCAAATTCAGAAAGTGGCAGAAACTCAGACCACCCCTCTTGATTGTCTGCCACAAAACAACGCAAGAACTGCTCAACATCCTAGTTTTTCCTTTCTGTCTGGCCATTAGACTCAGGATGATATCCGGATGAAAACGACAAATGAACTCCCATCCTGTCACAAAAGGCGCGCCAAAAACAAGCCACGAACTGAGGTCCCCTATCAGAAACAATGTCATTAGGAACGCCATGTAGTCTGACAATTTCCTTGACAAAGGCCTTAGCAAGAGTCTTAGCGCAGGGCAGTTTGATGAAAGGAACCAAGTCACATATCTTGCTAAAACGGTCCACGACCACCCAGATGACTGTGAAACCCTCACAGGGGGGAAGGTCAGTAATAAAGTCCATAGCCAAATGTGTCCAAGGTGCACTAGGGATCTCCAGAGGGCAAAGCAACCCCACAGCATGAGTATGTGAAGACTTAGATCTAGCACACACAGTGCATTGACGCACCCACTTAATGACTTCCTTCTGCCATCCAGGCCACCAAAAACTGCGACCCACAAGTCTCTTGGTCTCAGAGATTCCAGGATGACCTGCCAACTGAGACTCATGACACTCAACAAACAAATCTCTCCTAAAGGTCCCAGGCACAAACAACCTTCCATGGGGAGTGTTAGATGGGGCATTCTCCTGTGCTTTAAGAATCTCCTCTTCTAACACAGAGTCCAAAGCAGCAATCAAAACCCCTTCTTTTAAAATGTTCTCCTCCTCCTCCTCCTCAGCACCAACCATGGAAGAAAAGCTGCGAGACAAAGCATCGGCTTTAACATTCTTAGTACCTGGGTTGTAAGTAACGGAAAAATTAAACCGTGAGAAAAACAGTGCCCACCTAGCCTGACGGGCATTCAAGCTTTTGGCAGCATCAAGATAGATCAGATTTTTATGATCAGTGAAAACCTGAACGGGAAATTCAGCACCTTCCAAGAGATGCCGCCAGTGTTCAAATGCGAGTTTAACCCCTTCACCCCCAAGGGTGGTTTGCACGTTAATGACCGGGCCAATTTTTACAATTCTGACCACTGTCTCTTTATGAGGTTATAACTCTGGAACGCTTCAACGGATCTTCGCGATTCTGAGATTGTTTTCTCGTGACATATTGTACTTCATGATAGTGGTAAAATTTCTTCCATATAACTTGCATTTATTTATGAAAAAAACGCAAATATGGCAAAAATTTTGAAAATTTTGCAATTTTCAAACTTTGAATTTTTATTCCCTTAAAACAGAGAAATATGTCACACAAAATAGTTAAGAAATAACATTTCCCACATGTCTACTTTACATCAGCACAATTTTGGAAACAAAATTTTTTTTTGTTAGGAAATTATAAGGGTTAAAAGTTGACCAGCGATTTCTCATTTTTACAACAAAATTTACAAAGCCATTTTTTTTCGGGACCACCTCATATTTGAAGTCACTTTGAGGGGTCTATATAGCAGAAAATACCCAAAAGTGACACCATTCTAAAAACTACACCCCTCAAGGTACTCAAAACCACATTCAATAAGTTTATTAACCCTTCAGGTGCTTCACAGGAGCTGAAGCAACATGGAAGGAAAAAATTAACATTTTACTATTTAATCACAAAAATGATCTTTTGACAAACATTTTTTTATTTTCACAAGGGAAAAAGGAGAAAAAGGACTGATAAAGTTGTTGTGCAATTTCTCCTGAGTACGCCGATACCCCATATGTGAGGGAAAACCACTGTTTAGGCACACGGCAGAGCTCGGAATGGAAGGAGCGCAGTTTGACTTTTCCAAACCAAAATTGGCTGGAATTGAGAACGGACGCCATGTCGCGTTTGGAGAGGCCCCGATGTGCCTAAACAGTGGAAACCCCCCACACGTGACCCCATTTTGGAAACTAGACCCCCTAAGGAACTTATCTAGATGTGTGGTGAGTAGTTTGAACCCTCAAGTGCTTCACGCAAGTTTGTAATGTAGAGCCGTGAAGAAAAAAAATCATATTTTTTTCCACAAACATGATGTTTTAGTCCCCAAATTTTTATTTTCCCAAGGGTAAGAGAAGAAATTGGACCACAAAAGTTGTTGTCCAACATGTCCTGAGTACGCTGATACCCCATATGTGGGGGGAACCACTGTTTGGGCGCACGGCAGGGCTTGAAAGGGAAGGAGCGCCGTTTGACTTTTCCAAACCAAAATTGGCTGGAATTGCGAACGGACGCCATGTCGCGTTTGGAGGGCCCCTGATGTGCCTAAACAGTGGAAACCCCCCACATGTGACCCCATTTTGGAAACTAGACCCCCTAAGGAACTTATCTAGATGTGTGGTGAGCACTTTGAACCCTCAAGTGATTCACGCAAGTTTGTAATGTAGAGCCGTGAAGAAAAAAAATCATATTTTTTCCACAAACATGATGTTTTAGTCCCCAAATTTTTATTTTCCCAAGGGTAAGAGGAGAAATTGGACCACAAAAGTTGTTGTCCAACATGTCCTGAGTACGCTGATACCCCATATGTGGGGGGAACCACTGTTTGGGCGCACGGCAGGGCTCGAAAGGGAAGGAGCGCCGTTTGACTTTTCCAAACCAAAATTGGCTGGAATTGCGAACGGACGCCATGTCGCGTTTGGAGGGCCCCTGATGTGCCTAAACAGTGGAAACCCCCCACATGTGACCCCATTTTGGAAACTAGACCCCCTAAGGAACTTATCTAGATGTGTGGTGAGCACTTTGAACCCTCAAGTGCTTCACGCAAGTTTGTAATGTAGAGCCGTGAAGAAAAAAAATCATATTTTTTCCACAAACATGATGTTTTATTCCCCAAATTTTTATTTTCCCAAGGGTAAGAGGAGAAA
>JARQOD010005482.1:0-47745 GCA_033576555.1 Oophaga sylvatica
GCTTCTGCTCAGAACTCATTTCCAGTCTATTCACAACACTCTTCAACAAGGACTTGTGGAACACGTTATGGATCTTAAATGTCCCTGGAAGAAGCAAACGAAAAGAAACAGGGTTAAGAATCTCCATGATCTTATAAGGTCCAATGAACCTAGGCTTAAATTTAATAGATGCCACTCTCATAGGAATATTTCTTGAGGACAACCAGACCAAGTCCCCCACTTTAAACCGAGGACCATCAGTCCTATGCCGGTTAGCAAACCGCTGGGCCCTCTCCTGAGAGAGGGACAACCTCTCCACTACCTGGTCCCAAATCTGTTGCATACGCTCAACAACAGAGTCAACACCCGGGCAGACAGAAGCCTCCGTCTGTCCAGAAGAAAATCGAGGGTAAAACCCAGAATTACAGAAAAATGGAGACATCAAAGTGGCAGAGCTAGCCCTATTATTAAGAGCAAACTCAGCCAAAGGCAAAAAAAAGACCCAGTCATCCTGATCAGCAGACACAAAGCATCTTAGATAAGTCTCCAATGTCTGGTTTGTTCTCTCAGTTTGACCATTGGTCTGAGGATGAAACGCCGAGGAAAAGACAATTGAACACCAATTTTAGAACAAAAGGTCCTCCAAAATCTGGAAACAAACTGGACTCCTCTGTCAGACACAATGTTCTCAGGAATGCCGTGTAAACGAACCACGTGCTGAAGGAACAAAGGCACCAAATCAGAGGAGGAAGGCAACTTAGGTAATGGCACAAGATGTATCATCTTGGAAAACCTATCGCAAATCACCCAGATGACGGTCATTCTCTGAGAAACAGGGAGGTCGGAAATGAAATCCATAGAGATATGGGTCCATGGTCTCTTGGGCACCGGTAATGGCATCAACAAACCACTAGAACGAGAGCAAGGCTTGGAGCGAGAGCAAGTCCCGCAGGACTGCACAAACTCCCTGACATCACGAGACAAGGTAGGCCACCAAAAGGACCGACCAACCAAGTCCCTGGTGCCAAAAATTCCGGGATGACCGGCCAACGCGGAACAATGAATCTCAGACATTACACTCTTTTTCCACTGGTCCGGGACAAACAATTTCCCAACAGGGCAGCGCTCGGGCTTATCTTCCTGGCACCTCTCCAGAGCCAGTCTCAAATTTGGCGAGATGGCGGAAACAACTACACCCTCTTTCAAAATAACAGAAGGATCAGATAACTCAGGAGAGTCCGCCAGGAAACTCCTCGAGAGGGCATCCGCCTTAACATTCTTAGTGCCAGGAAGAAATGAAACCACAAAATTAAAACGTGTGAAAAACAAGGCCCACCTGGCCTGTCTAGGATTAAGTCGCTTGGCAGATTCCAGATAAACTAGATTCTTATGGTCAGTAAGGACCACCACCTGATGTTTGGCTCCCTCCAGCCAATGTCTCCACTCTTCAAAAGCCCACTTCATGGCTAATAACTCCCGATTACCCACGTCATAATTACGTTCAGTGGGAGAAAATTTTCGAGAGAAAAAGGCACAAGGGTTACTTTTAGAGGTCTCTGGATCTCTTTGGGACAAAACGGCACCTGCCCCAATTTCAGAAGCATCAACCTCCACCTGAAATGGTAGAGAAACATCAGGCTGCCGTAGAACAGGAGCAGAAGTGAATCTCTGCTTAAGTTCCTGAAATGCAGAGACTGCCTCAGGAGGCCAATTCACCACAGTAGAAACATAACCCATTGCGCTTTCGAAATTCATGACGCTGTGCCCCAGAAACCACTCTATCACACTGCATGGATTCAGAAGCAGGTTCACAAGGCAACATTATTCCACGCATACCTTTCCGCTCACGCAAACGTCTGTCAATTTGAATCGCTAATGACATAGAATCATTGAGACCAGAGGGAACAGGGAATCCCACCATAACATCCTTTACATTTTCTGACAGTCCCTTCCGAAAAAGAGCTGCCAAAGCGTCGTCATTCCATTTGGTCAAGACTGCCCAACTACGGAATCTCTGACAGTATAACTCAGCGTCCTCAAGCCCCTGACTTAATGCCAACAAAGTTTTTTCAGCTTGATCAGTGACATTAGGCTCATCGTACAATAACCCCAAAGCCTGAAAAAACGCATCAACATCACTCAAAACAGGATCCCCAGGTGTCAGGGAAAAAGCCGAATCCTGAGGGTCGCCGTGCAGGAGAGAGATGACAATTTGAACCTGCTGCGCTGCGTTCCCTGAGGACTTAGATTTTAAGGCAAAAAACAATTTACAGTTATTTTTGAAATTCAGAAACTTAGCTCGATCCCCTAAAAACAAATCTGGCATGGGAATCATAGGTTCCACAACAGGCAACCTAGCAAGATAGGTAGCAATACTCCGAACTTCAGTGGCAAGCTGATCCACACGGCCAGACAACTGTGCAAACTCCATTGAGAGAAAAAAAAAAAAATCCTCCTCAGCACCCAGAGATACAGAGGGGAAAAAAAATGCAACAAACAGAAAAAAAAAATCTCTGACAACTCTGACAACTTTTTTCTTTCACAATATTTTTCCCTTCTGTGAGTACCATATAATTTTCAGTTTAGGCCGGTGATACTGTTATGATTTGGTAGCTGAGGAGAGCAGGCAAAAAGGAAATACACCAGAGCAGTTGGAAACTATGAGATTGCAGTACCCTGACTAACCACCACAACTAGAGGCAGCCGTGGAGCGTTCCTACGTTGGTCCTAAACGCCTCGTCACAGCCTGAGAAACTAACTACACCTAAAGATAGAAAGAGGAAAGCTATCTGCCCCGGAGCAGATCCCCAAAGAACATAGAAAGCCCCCAAACATGTAATGGCGGTTAGACAAGAAGAAATACTGACACAGACATAGTATGAGCAAACGTTGGGGCCCAAACTTACTAAATAGAAAAGGATAGGAAGGGCACTTACTGCAATCCCAAAAAACCCTGAAAAGCACCAACTCTACTAATTTCAAAAACACCTGAGATCACACGACCTCTACCACCTAAATTAGTTCTCTGGTGTAACCAAAAACAAAACAGCAGCCACTGAAAAAACTGGAAAAAGGAAATGTACAAACATCAGTGGCTGAACTGAACTGAGAGGCAAAAGCCCCCAGAGGGGACCCTGAAGGCCCCCACAGAAGTGCAGGACAAAATGCAAAAATCAAGCACAAAAACAAAAAGAAGACAATGTCTTATCTGTTAGCAGGAGATTCAGACACGACAAAGCAGGCTACCAAGGAAACAGGAATCAAGGATTGAGACCAGAACAATTGATCACCGGCAACCCTGATAGGAAGGTGACTCCCTTATATAAGACCAGTCAGTAGTGTTGAGCGATACTGCTCGATATCTAAAAATATCGGATCCGAATGGTATCGCCGATATCACTAAAATATCGGCGATACCCGATACCGATACCGGAAGTCCAATGTAAGTCTATGGGAACCAAATATCGACATTAAAAAAAACCAATTCTTGCCTTGTTGGTTAATTGTACATGAAGGAAAACAACAAAGAGTAATGTAGAATGTATTGGGGGAGGTTGAGGAGACAATAAAGGCATACATGTTTAACCCAATGCATTGGAATAGCATTAATATTAGTGTTGAGCGATACGATACCGCAAGTATCGGCCGATATTAGCTCTATCGGCCTTTCGATACTTAGTTCCGATATTTTCGTCTTATCGGATACCGGAATCGGGATTGTCACTGTCACTGTCAGTGTCCGTCGGTCGGGTCTGTCAGGAGTCAGCGGCACTTACCTGGCAGAAGATCTCCGGCGGTCACGGGCTGGACTGCTTCATGGCCGCCATCATCTTTCCCCGGCGGTCACATGCAGTTTCTCGCGATAACTGCAGTGACTGCTGGGTAATCCCGGCCGTAAAACAGTCAGTCCGATGACGTCACCGCCGGGGAAGCAGGTAATCAGCTGTGCTGCGTCGAGATGACAGGCTCTGCCTGTCATTGCGATGTAGCAGAGCTGGATCGCCGTGGGACAGTCGTTACTATGGACTGCGTCGGACAGGTGGTATACTGTTGTTTTTTTTTTTTTCCTTTTTTTACAGGAGATCGATGGCGTCGCAGGAATGAGAGTATAATAAAAGAAATGAAAACTGTGTTGTCTCTTTTATTTCATTAAAAGACTTTTTTCTTGCTGTGTCTTTTTTTATACATTTAAAAACTTTGGGATTAATAATGGATCGGTGTCTTATTGACACCTCTCCATTATTAACCGGGCTTATTGTCACCGTGCAATCAACGGTGACATTAACCCCTTATTACCCCACTTGCCACCGCTACAGGGCAGTGGGAAAGCCGGGTAAAGTGCCACAATTCGCACATCTTTTGATGCGCCAAATGTGGGGCTGCTGTAGCCTGGTATTATCAGGCTGTTGAGGGCCAAAATCCATGGGCCTTGACAGTCTTTTAATACCAGGCCGCAGCAGTCTGCATTTTACTTGGCTGGATAACACAAATAGGGGGACCCCTACGCCTTTTTTTTTCGAGGGGATCCCCTATTTTTGTTAACCAACCAAGCTAAGCAAACTGCTGTGGCCTGGTATTATCAGGCTGGCAAGGTCCATGTATGTTGGCTCCTTAACAGCCTTAAATACCATTCCTCAGCAGCAGGGGCGTACATATAAATCATGGGGCCCCATAGCAAAAGTCTGAATGTTCCCCACCCCCCAAAAATAAAAACCCAGAGGCATTGTAAATGTAAAGTGCCAGCACAGTGAGGGAAGTTGAGTTGCACAGAGACAGGGGTTTTGGGGGTACTCGGCACTGATCACGTCGACTTCTATGGGGGATGTCACGAGTAGCACAGCTCGGTCCGTGACCTGGGCGATCACTGGAATGTGGGATATTTCCAGGGGATGATAGAATGTTCGTGTAGTTTGTCGTGATGCCACCTGTAGTACCTGGTCAGGGTGTCCAGCGCTGCTGTGCAGGTCCTCTGGAAGGGATGGTGTAGTGCAGGTAGGTGAAAAGTCTTCTACAGGTAACACGCTATCCTTCCAGGGCAGATAGATGTGAGATAGAGCAATGGTGCAAAGTGATGTAGCAGAGTGGACTATGCGACGTAGTAAGAAAGCAGGAAACACTTCAAGTTAAACGTTGCATAATAAAATTTTTAATAATAACATTACAAAAGTGCAAATGGCTTATATTATGTGACATGTTTTGTTACTGTTCATACCCTTGATATGTGTTATACATGTGTGTTAATAAATACATATTCAACAAAAGTGCAAATAGCATTAGTGCCGAAAATCGTGGAGACTTCTTAGGACTACAACCCCACCGGGGTAACTTCACAGTGTCCTTTACTTGTGCTTGTGGAGGACCCTCTCCAAACCTCCAACTGTGGTCTTGGGTGGGCTGCAAGACTTTCCTTGAGCAGACCTCACTTTCGGCCACACCAAACGGGTTTTTAGTTTCTGAGGTAGTTGAAAATAGTGCACAGTAAAGTTTTTTGTAAAACCAAAATGGAGCACCGAAGTGCCAACTATTTACAGAAAAATTTGTGAGCCAGTACAGTTCATGGCTTCAAAGTTCAACATTTTCATTACAGTGAAACACCATTACCCAACCTGGGTATATTAAGGCAAAAATAAACTTGTTCTTCTGAACATTCACCCGTCCGGGTACATCAAACCATTACCCAACATGGGTATATTAAGGCAAAAATAAACTTGTTATTCTGAACATTCACCCGTCCGGGTACATCAAACCATTACCCAACATGGGTATATTAAGGCAACAATAAACTTCTTTTTATGAACATTCACCCGTCCGGGTACATCAATAAT
Organism: Oophaga sylvatica; assembly: GCA_033576555.1. Lineage (NCBI taxonomy): Eukaryota > Metazoa > Chordata > Amphibia > Anura > Dendrobatidae > Oophaga > Oophaga sylvatica. The sequence continues at coordinate 5,805 of JARQOD010005482.1, forward strand.
TTAACTATTTACATACAGAGACCCTGTCCGGGTTATTTAGACTTCTTTGGCTGGCCTCTTCCAGGTACCACCTGGTACTGTTGTGGAGCTTGCCAAACATCCGTGACAGGAGGGTCCACCCAGACCTGATGACGTCGTATGGCGTGTACAGTGACGTCGTGACCCGCTATCTGGGTCTGTGTGGCCACCTCTTTCGTCTCCCTCCGGGTCTGGAACCCTATGTCCCGGACTGTACGAACCCCAGGGGGCCTAACAGGCGCCGGGTACAGGCCAGCTATCATTATCATGTCCATAGCTGGGGCTGCTGAGGAGACCACTGAGGGAGGCTGGGGAGATTTACGGCGTGGGGTGGGCACTTGTGCAGAGGCCTGGTTGGGGGAGGCTGAAGGCTCGTAGGGTCTGTCAGTTTCCTGACACTCTGGGGAGTAGGGGTCGCACCTGGTAACATTTAGGGCGTACCATCCATTGTAACCCCAGTGTCGGGTGTAAGTCACCAAGTCTCCTGGCAACAGGTCCCTCCCCGGGTGTCCTTCTGGGAGGTGAGCCTCCACGTCCCGCCGGGTTACAAAAACTTCTAAATAAAGTCCAGGCTCCTGGATGAAGCCCCAACCACCTTTTAACTTAAAGTTCCGTACTGCACCCTTACGCCGCGGCTCCCTCACCGTACTTTTATCCTTTCTCATACGTGCCTTCTCTGCCAGGTCCTTCTCCAGGTGACGTTGCCGAAGCTTTTGGGATTCTCGCTGCTCCCTATGTCGCTCTGCTTCCCGCTCCCGACGTCTCCACTCTTCCTCCTGACGCCGGTTGTAATTCTCCTCCACCAGCTGCTCCATGTCTCCACCAAATGCCAGCTTACGATGTCCGGTTTGCGGCAGCTCTCCTGGCGCCCGCCAGTCCTGGCGGCGCTCACCTGTGGCGGAAGCAGACGGCTCTGGAACAGATGACGGTCGGGGCTCCGGTACAGGCAGGTAGTGCTCTGGTGCCTGCGCAGCCTCCTCCATGAGGACGGGTGTCGCTTCTTCTGCCTCAGCGACGGGGGCAGACAGCGGGATCTGGGGTGCTGTGCGCGTTGTCGCAGAACGGTGCTCACTTGATACTGGGACGTGATTGAAGCTGGGTCGCCGGCCTTCGTACTGAACGGTGCTCCACTGGATACTGGCAACCGGTTCAGATTGCAAGGCGGGATGCCGCCGCCTTCTGTACTGAGGTCCTCACTGAGATATGGCACCGTTCAGATGCAGGCGAGCCCGCAGGCCTTCTGTACTGGAATGGGTGCCTCCCTGGTACTGGCACGGTTAATTCAAGCTGGATGCCGCAGGCTTCTGTACTGGACGGGTGCTCACTGAGATACTGGCAACGTGATTGCAAGCTGGGATGCCCGCACGGCCTCCTCTACTGGAACGGGTGCCTCACCTTCCGGTACAGACACTTCAGGGGGTAAGAGGGATTGGCGCCGTGTAAGGTTCTTTGTACATGTTTCTTGAAACTCAGTTTTTCCGTCGGCCATTTTGCTTTCTGTCTTGCTGCAGCTATCTTGCACTCAGTCAATATGGAGTTTCCAGCTTTCATGTTCCCGCCCTGATTCTCTCCCTCTTGCTTCTTAAGCAGCCTCAGCTGAGCAATCAGTGCTTCAGAATCAAGCCTGCAGTGAGCCTGTGACCTGACTCCTGGAAACCTTGAACTTTGTACTCCAGCTATTTCCTACTGAGGAACTTTGGAACACTTGTGGACTCTGGAAACCTGCTATTTGATAAATCCACGTTTGCATGGAATTACGGTAACAGAGAAGAGATCCTGAACCTGTTGTGGAGAGTTATTGCTGAGCTTAAGTTACTCTGGCCTGCTGTGTCTCCTGCTTCTGTACCTGCAAACTGTGTGACCTTTTTGCCACTTGTATGAAGTAATACAAGTCCTTCTATATCAAACCTGTGTCTCATGTGTTTTCCTCGCACCCAAGCACAAGACGCTATATGAACTGTACACCATACATTACAAGATTCTGAAGCCAAACGTTAGTGTCTGCTGGGTCTGGGAAGGCTGTGTCTGCTGTGACTGTGGATATCAGATGTCCGGTTATACTTTCTGTGATGACAGTGGTTGTGACTTCTCACAACCATTCCAGGTGAGCACATTCCCTTAATTTTACTCTGCAGTGTTACCACAGGTAAACACTATTGTTTTTTTTTTTTTTTTCTTCTCCTTCCAGTACTCCTGTCTTAAAATATCTGGAAGATGGAAGCTCGCATAAAGGAGCTTTGCGGAGTGACTGATACAATCCTTGCAGATATACAGACTATAAAGACCGGTTTTGCAAACCTACAGGACCTCACTAATCACAATTTGCAAGTGTTTGGACAAACTACCCAGGATTTACGAGCCAGGATTGAGGTTCTAGAGGAACGAGTCCAGGCTCCTGCCATAACCCCGAGTTCTGGGATTCCCAAGTTACCCCCTTTTCATTTTGGCGGTGAACGTGAGAAATTCAGGGGATTTATTAACCAATGCAATCTTTTTTTTTCTGCACATGCTTCACAATTTCCCACTGAACGATCTAAAGTGCTTACTATAATCATGTTGCTTACCAACAAGGCTTTGATGTGGGCAAACCCTCTGATTGAGACTGAGGATGAATGTTTGGATCATCTTGATGCTTTCATTTCAGCCATGGGACAGGTGTTTGATGACCCCAATCGAGGTGCAACAGCTGAAGCAGCCATGTTAACTTTGCGCCAAGGTAAGCACTCAGTAGCCGAATATGCCTTGGATTTCAGGAGATGGGCCCTCGATACCACTTGGGACAGTTCCGCCAAAAAATCTATTTTTCGAAAAGGGTTGTCTTCACTGATTAAGGATGAACTTGCTCGTGCCGACCCTCCCTCTGCGTTAGGTGACTTTATTAACTACTGCATCCGTATTGATGCTCGTCTGACTGAACGCAGGCAAGAGAGATGGTTCGAAAGTAATCGCACTAACCTTTTCCTACCTTCCTCCCCAGCTAAGGAACCTTTGAGTAGGATCACACGGGAACCTGAACCTGAACCCATGCAGGTGGACTCTTTACAAAGATGGGTTAGTGATGCACGCAAAGAACATCGTTTAAAGGAAAATCTATGTTTCTACTGTGGTAAGTCAGGGCACTTCATTATAAACTGCCCCAGCCGTTCTCGTAAGACTACTGCAGCAGTCATTCACTGTGAGTGTTGCGAGAGGAGATCTGTCAGGTCCGAGCCTCAGGCTCCAGAGAGATCTGCAGCAACAGATATTGATTTCTCGGACTTAAACTCCGTCACTTCTGAGGACGATGACTGTGTAAACGCTGCAATTTTTCAAGTTTCCTCAGCAGTGTCCCAGCTGAGTTGTAAGAAAAACAATTCTCATTGCTTCCTTTCCATCAAACTCTGGGTTGACTCAGTCTGGGTGTCTAGCTCTGCTATGATCGACTCAGGGGCAAGTGGAAATTTTATGGATATCTCCTTTGCTCTGAAACGGGGGATACGTTCAGTGAGGAAGGCTGCTCCAGTACAGATAGAGACTGTGGATGGCTCCCTGCTGACCTCTGGACCAGTGGATCAGGAAACGGAGCCTTTGAGGGTCCTTATGGGTAAAGATCATCAAGAGAAACTGTCCTTTATGCTTATCTCTTCTCCCCACTTTCCCATTATTCTAGGGCTACCATGGCTGCAGGCTCAGAACCCTACCATTAACTGGGAGACCAAGGAATTACACTTTCCAGAGAAACAGATGAGTCCAGAAGTTTCAGCTTGCTCTGTTCCTAAAGGAACCATGTCAGTCCCTGAACTACCAGCTGTATACCAGGACTATGTGGATTTATATGACAAGAAGAACGCTGACCAGCTTCCCCCTCACCGTCCATATGATTGTCCAATTGAATTATTGCCTGGAGCAGAGATACCTTTTGGTAAGATCTACCCCCTGGCGGGGCCCGAGCTAAAGGCTTTAAAGGATTACATAGACGAAAATCTAGCCAAGGGCTTCATACGCCCCTCTTCATCTCCTGCAGGTGCACCCATCTTCTTTGTGAAGAAGAAAGATGGATCTCTGAGACCCTGCGTAGACTATAGGGAACTCAATAAGGTTACTATTAGAAACCGTTATCCATTGCCTTTAATCCCTGAGTTATTGGAGAGAGTGCGGCATGCCAAAATTTTCTCTAAACTGGATCTCCTTGGGGCCTATAACTTGGTCCGTATTAGACCTGGGGATGAATGGAAGACTGCATTCAGGTCACGCTATGGACACTTTGAATATCTAGTTATGCCTTTTGGTCTGAGTACCGCCCCAGCCACTTTCCAACACTTGGTGAATGACATCTTCAGGGATCTCCTAGATACATTCGTGGTGATTTATCTGGATGATATTCTAATTTTTTCTAACTCCACAGAGGAACATCATGGACATGTGAGAATGGTCTTAGAACGTCTAAGACAAAACCATCTTTACATCAAACTTGAAAAGTGTGAATTCCATAGGACCGAAATTCAATTTCTGGGGTATGTACTGTCTACACAAGGGATTAGTATGGATGGAAGCAAGTGTAATGTAAGGAGTACAGTTCATATAGTGTCTTGTGCTTGGGTGCGATGAAAACACAGGAGTCACAGGTTTGATATAGAAGGTCTTGTATTACTTCATACAAGTGGCAATAATAGTCACACAGTTTGCAGATACAAAAGCAGGAGACACAGCAGGCCAGAGTAACTTAAGCTCAGCAATCACTCTCCACAACAGGTTCAGGATCTCTTCTCTGTTACCATAAGTCCATGCAAACGTGGATTTATCAAATAGCAAGGTTCCAAAGTCCACGAGTGTTCCAAAGTTCCACAATAGGAAATAACTGGAGTACAAGGTCCAAGGCTTCCAGGAGTCAGGTCACAGGTACACTGCAGGCTTGATTCTGAAGCACTGATTGCTCAGCTGTGGCTGCTTAAGAAGCAAGAGGGAGAGAATCAGGGCGGGAACATGCAAGCTGGAAACTCGATATTGACTGAGGGCAAGACAGCTGCAGCAAGACAGAAAGTAAAATGGCTGACGGAAAAACTGAGTTTCAGGAACATGTACACAGAACCTTACAGCAAGACCCAAGCCATCAAGGATTGGCCAATTCCTAGAAATGTGAAGGAGGTGCAGCGCTTCATCGGGTTTGCCAACTTCTATAGACGTTTTATTAGGAATTTCTCTGAGGTAGTGTCACCTATCACCCAACTTACCCGGAAAGAGTCTAGGTTCTCCTGGACCCCCCAAGCCCAGGAAGCATTTTCCCGTCTAAAGGATAAATTTACCACCGCGCCTATCTTAGTACATCCCAACCCCGAACTTGCCTTCATAATAGAGGTGGATGCTTCAGACTGTGCCGTTGGAGCTATACTCTCTCAGAGAACAGGTGAGAAGAATGTCTTGCATCCCTGTGCCTTCTTTTCCCAGCAGTTGTCTTCGGCTGAGAGAACTACGATGTGGGCAATAGAGAGTTGTTGGCCATTATTGCTGCCTTCAAAGAATGGAGACACCTTCTTCAGGGAGCTGCACAGCAAATAGTCGTCCTGACAGACCATCGTAACCTTGAATTTATCAGGTCGGCTAAGTGCCTGACTCCTCGCCAGGCTCGCTGGAATCTTTTCCTAAACCAATTTAATTTTGTAATTTCTTATAGGCCAGGATCGCGCAATGGAAAGGCTGATGCACTCTTTAGAATTCATTCAGCAGAGACCCGTCCACTTACTCCTCCTAAGACTATTCTTCCTGACTCTAGATTCCTGGGAGTGATTCATAATCAAGACCTACTTAAGGACATCAAGGAAGCATACCATGCGGATTCCTTGTTGGCACAACCCCCAAGGGACGTAAGTCTTGTCTTTAAGAATGGTGTGTGGATTCAGGGACAACGTCTGTATATACCTGAAATAGTCAGATTGAGAGTATTGCAACTCATCCACGATTCCAAGATAGCTGGGCATAGAGGAATTCTAAAGACACAGGAATTTCTTTCTCGTTTCTTTTGGTGGCCCACTTACAGGAAAGATGTTTTAAACTATGTCACTTCATGTGAAGTCTGTGCAAGATGCCAAACACCTCGCTCCTCACCAACTGGTCTGTTGCAACCCCTTCCCACCCCGTCCCGCCCGTGGGGATCCATTTCTATGGACTTCATTGTGGAGTTACCAACCTCTCAAGGGAAGAACACCATTCTAGTGGTGTTTGATCGTTTAACAAAGGCAGCTCATTTTATCCCTTGTGTCGGCTTACCCACTGCAAAACAGACATCAGATTTGATGATTAAGAATGTGTTTCGCTTACATGGAGTACCGGATGAGGTCATTTCGGATCGAGGGGTGCAATTCACTTCAAGGTTTTGGCAAAATTTCTGTGCCGCATTGGACATTAAAGTAAACCTTTCTTCTGCTTTTCATCCCCAGACTAATGGACAGACAGAACGAACCAATCAGACCCTGGAGCAGTATCTCCGCTGCTTTATCTGCCACCTACAGGATGATTGGGTGGATCTACTTCCACTGGCTGAGTTCTCTTATAACAACTCTCAGAGCGCCTCCACTAAGCAGTCTCCTTTTTACTCCAATTTAGGTTATCATCCTAACATTCTTCCTCGATTTCCCATAGAAACGCCCTTGCCAGCAGTGGCTGAAAGAATCACGTCTTTACAAAAGAATATGGATCTTCTAAAGGAAAATCTGGAATTGGCTCAGGAAAGGTACAAGAAAGCAGCAGATAAATTTCGTAAACCTGCACCAGCTTTCAAGGTAGGAGACTTGGTCTGGCTGTCAACCAGAAATCTTAAGTTAAGGATTCCATCGTCTAAGTTGGGACATAAGTACATTGGACCCTATAAAATCAGTAAAACTATAAGTGCCGTTGCTTGTCGTCTTCAACTGCCCAGAACTATGAGAATCCACCCTGTCTTTCATGTATCCCTACTAAAGGCTGCAACACCCAATACGTTTCCTGGACGTTCTTCTCCTTGTCCTGACCCAGTGCTAGTCGATGGTCAGGAAGAATTTTTGGTGGAAAGGATTCTAGATTCCAGGTTGTACAGAAATCAGTTACAATATTTGATTAAATGGCAGGGCTACCCAGTGGAGGACAACTCATGGGAACCAGTCAATAACGTTAATGCTCCTCGCTTGCTCCGCCAGTTTCATCAGAGGTACCCAGACAAGCCTGGTCTGAGGTCATCCGGAGGTTGTCCCTAAGGGGGAGTAATGTAAGGTTCTTTGTACATGTTTCTTGAAACTCAGTTTTTCCGTCTTCCATTTTGCTTTCTGTCTTGCTGCAGCTATCTTGCCCTCAGTCAATATGGAGTTTCCAGCTTTCATGTTCCCGCCCTGATTCTCTCCCTCTTGCTTCTTAAGCAGCCTCAGCTGAGCAATCAGTGCTTCAGAATCAAGCCTGCAGTGAGCCTGTGACCTGACTCCTGGAAACCTTGAACTTTGTACTCCAGCTATTTCCTACTGAGGAACTTTGGAACACTTGTGGACTCTGGAAACCTGCTATTTGATAAATCCACGTTTGCATGGAATTACGGTAACAGAGAAGAGATCCTGAACCTGTTGTGGAGAGTTATTGCTGAGCTTAAGTTACTCTGGCCTGCTGTGTCTCCTGCTTCTGTACCTGCAAACTTTGTGACCCTTTTGCCACTTGTATGAAGTAATACAAGTCCTTCTATATCAAACCTGTGTCTCATGTGTTTTCCTCGCACCCAAGCACAAGACGCTATATGAACTGTACACCATACATTACACGCCGCTCCAATTGTAGTTTTAGGGCCCGCCAGCTCGCTTCCATCCTGGCGACCTCCTCCCGGTGCCGGGCCAGGTCTCTCAGGGTATCATCCGCTTCTTCCAGCGTAGGAGGGTTTCCAGGCCGGGTGCCAAACGGTGGCTCCGTGGCGATCGGGTCGCTTCCGTGGGGGGAGAGCTCTGACTCCTCCATCCCTTCCCACTTCTGCTCACGTCCATTCGCCATCTCAGCAAAGTCACATGTGTCATTAGCATCAGGAGAGGCGACATCTTTTGTAGGGAGGCGGGACCTTCGCTTTCGTTTACGCCCACTGAGGAGGATGAGGAGGCGGAACTCCAGAGCTGTGGGGCACGATCTTACATTGCAGTAACATTTAGAGTGTGCGGACATCGTTTTCGCGCCACGGAGTGAGTGTACGCCCACGAGAGCACCCCCTTATTCTTCACCTGTGCCTCGTGGGCAGATATGACGGAAAAAATGGCAAATACAGTGTATGATGATTTTTGCAATTCTCAAGCAAAAAAACAGTTCAATTAAGGCACACAGGACTCGCTTATAGCTAGCTTCTGAATCCTGTTCGCTGGGTGCGATGCAACATCTCTGTGGCGACTGGACCCTCGGGTGCTTCTGTCTTTTCACAAATGCCAGCTTTACCCGGCAATTGAATCAGAGGCTATTTTACTATATAGAAGTGAATAAACTATAAATATATGTATATATATATGTCACAATGACATGTATATATATACAGGTCCTTCTCAAAAAATTAGCATAGAGTGCTAAATTTCATTATTTACCATAATGTAATGATTACAATTAAACTTTCATATATTTTAGATTCATTACACACCAACTGAAATTTGTCAGGTCTTTTATTGTTTTAATACTGATGATTTTGGCATACAACTCCTGATAACCCAAAAAACCTGTCTCAAAAAATTAACATATTTCAACCGTCCAATAAAATAAAAGTGTTTTTTCAAAACAAACAAAAAAACCATCAAATAATAATGTTCAGTTATGCACTCAATACTTGGTCGGGAATCCTTTGGCAGAAATGACTGCTTCAATGCGGCGTGGCATGGAGGCAATCAGCCTGTGAAACTGCTGAGGTGTTATGGAGGCCCAGGATGCTTTGATAGCGGCCTTAAGCTCATCCAGAGTGTTGGGTCTTGCGTCTCTCAACTTTCTCTTCACAATATCCCACAGATTCTCTATGGGGTTCAGGTCAGGAGAGTTGGCAGGCCAATTGAGCACAGTAATACCATGGTCAGTAAACCATTTACCAGTGGTTTTGGCACTGTGAGCAGGTGCCAGGTCGTGCTGAAAAATGAAATCTTCATCTCCATAAAGCATTTCAGCCGATGGAAGCATGAAGTGCTCCAAAATCTCCTGATAGCTAGCTGCATTGACCCTGCCCTTGATGAAACACAGTGGACCAACACCAGCAGCTGACATGACACCCCACACCATCACTGACTGTGGGTACTTGACACTGGACTTCAGGCATTTTGGCATTTCCTTCTCCCCAGTCTTCCTCCAGACTCTGGCACCTTGATTTCCGAATGACATGCAAAATTTGCTTTCATCAGAAAAAAGTACTTGGGACCACTTAGCAACAGTCCAGTGCTGCTTCTCTGTAGCCCAGGTCAGGCGCTTCTGCCGCTGTTTATGGTTCAAAAGTGGCTTTACCTGGGGAATGCGGCACCTGTAGCCCATTTCCTGCACACGCCTGTGTACGTTGGCTCTGGATGTTTCTACACCAGACTCAGTCCACTGCTTCCTCAGGTCCCCCAAGGTCTGGAATCGGTCCTTCTCCACAATCTTCCTCAGGGTCCGGTCACTTCTTCTCGTTGTACAGCGTTTTCTGCCACATTGTTTCCTTCCAACAGACTTCCCATTGAGGTGCCTTGATACAGCACTCTGGGAACAGCCTATTTGTTGAGAAATTTCTTTCTGGGTCTTACCCTCTTGCTTGAGGGTGTCAATGATGGCCTTCTTGACATCAGTCAGGTCGCTAGTCTTACCCATGATGGGGGTTTGGAGTAATGAACCAGGCAGGGAGTTTTTAAAAGCCTCAGGAATCTTTTGCATGTGTTTAGAGTTAATTAGTTGATTCAGAAGATTAGGGTAATAGGTCGTTTAGAGAACCTTTTCTTGATATGCTAATTTTTTGAGACAGGTTTTTTGGGTTATCAGGAGTTGTATGCCAAAATCATCAGTATTAAAACAATAAAAGACCTGACAAATTTCAGTTGGTGTGTAATGAATCTAAAATATATGAAAGTTTAATTGTAATCATTACATTATGGTAAATAATGAAATTTAGCACTATATGCTAATTTTTTGAGAAGGACCTGTATATATGTATTCTAAGTGTGTATATTTTGTGTTTACAATGAAAGAAAGTGTTTTTTTAGTTGCGATATTTTGTTCCCATAGACTTACATGGGACTTCCGGTATCGGAATCGGATATCGACGATATTTAGTGATATCGGCGATACCATTCCGATCCGATATTTTTAGATATCGAGCAGTATCGCTCAACACTAATTAATATATATTTTTTTTTGGAAATACGTTTGGATTGACGAACAAATTGACAATGTTGTTAACCTTTTTTCTATTTTGGCAAATATGTATGTTTCACAACTTCCATGCTCTTCACCTTTTTAACTTTTGCCAGTGCCACACTTTCTCCTTCATAATCTTCAGCAGCATCATCTTTCTCATCAAATTATTCTTCATCTTCACCTTCTTAATCTTCTTCTTAAACTTCTTGCTATTCATGTTTTTGTTTAAATTACTCATATTGTTATTATTAAACTATTAATCTTCTTCATATTCAAATTCTTCATCTTCTTCCTCTTCATCTTCTTCATCATATTCTTATTTGTGACAGAGATTCCTGTACTTGTAATCTGTAAAAGTATGAATTTTTCATCCTTCCGTTCTTGCTGTCACAAAAGATTTAAATTACAACAGTATTTGTCCGTGTTCAGTTTAGCCTGCAGCAGCAGGCATTTTCCAGGGGCACCACGAGGAGGAACGGACTCACCCCCATGCACTGCTTAGTCTTCTTCTGCTTAGAATTTAGAGCATATATTTTGCTCTTCATTTTGGTCTTATACTTCATGTTCTTCTGCTTTTTGATCTTCTGCTTATTGTTCTTCTGTCTCTTGTTCTGTATCTTGTAGTTTGTCTTAACCTTCTTTGTCCTGTTGGTGATCTTCTTCTGGGTAATCTTTTATTTTTTCTTTGTGATGGTGTTCAGGCTGGTTGGCTTCATGCTCGTCGTACTTGTTGTCGTCATCTTCTTCTGGGTGGTCTTTAAGGTCGTCTAATTTCCGAGAACCAGCTGACGTTACTGGAACCCGGACGGGTATCAGTGGAACAAGAGACAATGGAAGTAATGAGGACCAGCTGACTGTGCTGGAACCCGGAGGGGCAGCAGAAGGAAAAGAGGCAATGTCACAACCGAGTACCAGCTGACGTTACTGTGACACGGTTACTAAGCAGGAGGTACCTGTGCTCCAAAGCACTACCAAGGACCAGCAGACGTTGCTGGAACTCGTATACGGAGATGGAGGCACCTAGGCCAAAGGCACTGGGGAGAAGCAGTTGACGGTACTGGACCCCGGACGGGTAGCAGAACGCACCCATGAAAATGTAAGTTGACAGGACGCAAGCCGTCTGCAGTTACCGAATCACACAGTCCTACAGTGGGTGCTTGTCCTATTGTCACAATGCAAACAGCCTTTATTTACATATCCACAGCACACATAGGAATCACCTAAACTGCAGGCACCATAGAGTCGGCTAACCCGAATGCAACACGACAGCACAACTTATTGGAGGATAATTGACGTTCACACTGCCAGGAAACAGCTGTCGTGCTGTAACCAGGCTAGCCAGGAGTCAGTACCCCTGCCAATTACTTACGAGCAACAAATGGCGGTGTTGTAGCCCAGGGAGTAGAGTTCAGGTGGTAGAAAGATGAACATAACAGGAGACATGGAAAACGTTGCCAAACAGTTATTTAATCTGAAAACGGACAGGCAAATTCAGGTGAGATCCATGCCTTGTTCATTTTCAGAAAAGTAAGCTGGTCTACATTCTCTGAGGATAGTCGCATGCGACGGTCTGTTAGTACACCACCTGCAGCACTAAAGACGCGCTCAGATAATGCACTGGCAGCAGGGCAAGCCAGCACCTCCAATGCATACTGGCTAAGCTTTGGCCATGTATCCAACTTAGAGACCCAAAATTTGAAAGGGGAAGAGGCATCTGGGAGTACACTTAGAGGGAAAGACAAGTAGTCTGTCACCATCTTACGGAAACGTTGCTTCCTGGTGACTGGAGCCGTCTCGGATGGTGTAGACCTTGCTGGCGCTGTCACAAAACTTCGCCACATTTGTAACATACAGCTCTTGCCCTGTGCAGAGGCGCTGCTTGTGCTCCCTCTTGTTGTAGAGGTGTCTACACTGCCTCGACGCACAGAGCTGCTTTGTAAAGCAGTAGCAGCAGCAGCTCTCTCGGCTGGAATGTACAACAGTATGGATTGCACCAGTGTGTCTTGGTACTCCCGCATTTTACGGTCCCGGTTCACCGGTGTGATGAGGGTTTGTAAGTTGTCCCGGTAGCGAGGGTCTAGGAGGGTGTACATCCAATAATCTGACGTGGTGAGAATGTGGGCGATGCGGCGGTCGTTTCTCAGGCACTGAAGCATGAAATCAACCATGTGCTGCAGACTCCCAACTGGCCAACAAAAGCTGTCCTCTGGAAGAGGCGTCATCTCTGCCTCCTCTGCATCACCCCACCCTCGCTCTACATACTGACTAGAGCGTTGTGTACCTCCCTCTGTAGGGATTTCTTCCTCCTCCATTGACTTCTCCTCCTCCTCATCCTCCTCACAAAGTGAGCCCTGCCTAGCCCTTTGTGAGGAACCACGTTGCGCTGACTGTCCTGAAGGTAATTGAATTTGTGACTCCTCATCCTCCACCTCTTCCAAAACTTCTTCCTTTAGTGCTTTCAGTGATTTCTGAAGCAGGCAGATAAGGGGGACAGTCATGCTGACTAGTGCATCATCTGCACTCGCCATCCGCGTTGAGACATCAAACGCACGCAAAACGTCGCAGATGTCCTTCATAGAGGCCCACTCAGTAGTGGTGAAGTGTGGACGGCGCAAAGAGCGACTTGATTGCGCCTGATGCAGCTAATACTCCATTACAGCTGTCTGCTGCTCACACAACGCTCCAACATATGTAACGTGGAATTCCACCTGGTGGGTACGTCACATATGATGCGATGTTCAGGAAGGCGAAATCGGCGTTGCAGAGCAGCAATGCACGATCTGGCTATGCTGGAACATCGCAAGTGAGCGCACTCTAGGCGGACCTTCTGCAGCAGTCCAGCAAGATCCGGATAGTCCCTCAAAAAACTCTGCACGACCAAGTTGAGCACATGTGCCAGACATGGTATGTGAGTAAGGTTGCCAAGGCCCAGAGCTGCCACCAGATTTCGGCCATTGTCACACACTACCAAGCCTGGCTGGAGATTCGCAGGCAAAAACCACACGTCGCTCTCCTGCTTGATGGCATTCCAGACCTCCTGCGCTGTGTGGCTTAGATTTCCCATTGAAATCATTTTCAGGACGGCCTGTTGACGTTTGGCCACGGCTGTGCTCATATCGGTCGCAACAGGTAAGCGTTCACGGGTCCATGTGGAGGTATACCGTGACGGCTCGTGCAGCGATGATTCTGAGGAACTGGAGTAGGAGGAGGAATCAATGTGTACAGACTGGATTCCTGCAATCCTTGGAGTTGGCAGAACACGTACAGCGCCACTGGCAAGATCTGTACCCGGCTCCACAACATTGACCCAATGGGCAGTGAGGGAAAGGTATCGTCCCTGGCCATGGTACTGGTCCACGCATCGGTGTCAGGTGGACCCTGCTACTGACGGCGTTTAGTAGCACATGTTTAATGTTTCCCTCGACATGTTTTTGCAGAGCAGGGACGATTTGCCTGCTGAAATAAAATCGGCTTGGCACATTATATTGTGGGACTGCCAATGCCATTAAGTTCCTGAAACTGTCAGTCTCCACCAGCCTGAATGACAGCATTTCAAGGGACAGGAGTTTTGCAATGCCAGCATTCAGAGCCTGTGCTCGTGGATGGTTTGCCGAGTATGGCCGTCTTTTATCCCATGCCTGTGGTACCGATGGCTGTTTTGTGGCCTGGGAGTGTGACGATGACTGTGAACTTGCTGCTGTGGGTGGAATAACAGTTTGTCTATGGACAACAGTGACCGAGGTTCTTCCATGGAGATCCTGTGAGGAAGCCGAACCAGATGTGTGTGAGCTGGAGGTAGAGGCTCCAACACGACCTGAAGATGTAGGTGCTGCTGTAGGTTGGCCTACATCTCCAGTGTGTCTTTGTAACTCAGCTACGTGCTTTGTCCGTACATGTTTCCACATATTTGTGGTATTCAGTTTACTGATATTTTTACCTCTTTTAACTTTTTGCTTACACAGCTTGCATTTAACATAGCAAATATCATCTACAAGTCTGTCAAAAAAGGACCACGCAGTGCAAGTCATGGGAGCGCCAATTTTGACATTTGTAAGAGAACTGCTCCCAACAGGTGCCAAACTGGAGGCTACAGGCAAGCGAGTCTGCAGCCTACCTCTCCCTCCTCTTTGTACCGTTGGGCCAATCTCTTCCTCAGAGCTGCTCCCACCACCTTCCTGTTGCTCACGCCATGTTGGTCTCGGACTTCATCATCTCCACTACCCTCTTCCAACACCTGTTGCTGTTGGATGGTCTGGGCAGCACCATGCTCCACAAAACCTGGCACCTGAGTCTCATCATCATCATGAGATGCGTTCTGCGGTGTGCTGTCCATCGGCACTGGCTCACCCGCCTCTTCAGATTGAGAGAGACACAGCTGTTGCGCATCACTGCATACTCCCTCTTCTTCAAATTGCAGAATGCTGCTTGCCTGTGCCCGTGTTTGCGAGCCAACAGATTCTGAGAACAGAAGCAGAGACTCAGCTGGCTCCTGTACAGAACTCTCTGACTGTCTGGGCAATTTGACAGGCGGTGAACAGACAGATGGTTGCTCAACAGTGTTGTGTTCCTGAGAGGAGGTGGAAGGAATTGAAGTCGATGTATTGGCTGCCATCCAACCAACAACGCTTCAATTTGTTCTTCCCGCAGCAGGGGGGCACGCCGAGCTCCTACCAAAGTGCGCATAAAGGAACGCTCACGGGGAAAACTGGTGGATGCTGTGTCACTGAGGGCGGCAGCAGCCACAGAATCCCCACGTCCTCTCCCTGCTGAAACTCCACGGCCACGACCACGTGCCTTACTCACTGACTTCTTCATCTTGGTAGATTGATAAAGAAAGTCAGAAAAGTTATAAGGCCTAAGTGTGGTTATTACGCAGAGACTGAAGTGAACACTGAAACACAACTGTTCACAATCTGTGAAAGGCTACTCCTTTGTCTACTTCTATAGTGTTTGCAACCAATGTATTGGATACGGATGGAAGCGCGTCACACTAATAGATTATATTTATTTTAAATGGAATGGAGCAGAACCAATTGGAGAGAAATGACAAGGATTAGGCACTGAGACACGCTCAGCAGAGTACAAGCAGCAGTGCTTGAACAAGTAACTGGAGCGTGATGTGCACTCAAAAAATAAAAAACACACACTGAAGTGAACACTGAAACACAACTGTTCACAATCTGTGAAAGGCTACTCCTTTGTCTACTTCTATAGTGTTTGCAACCAATGTATTGGATACGGATGGAAGCGCGTGACACTAAAATTTAAATTGCATGGAGCAGCAAGAATTACACTGAAGAAAAAAAAAGAGTCTGTGAGTGACACGTGCAGATGCCTACAGACAGCGTTGCATGCAGAGCAAACTGCAGCGTCACCTGCACTCACACACACCTTGCAGAGCTGTTAAAACAACACTGCAGGCAAAAGGAAGCTTTACACAGCGGTTGGTGCTAGCCTGCCTAAAGCACAGTACACTAAATCGCAATCTCTAACTGTCCCTCAGAGTCAGCACAGCAGCGTTCTGTCCCTTACTGAATTCACAGCACAGTGACGCTAAAATGGCGGCGGCGCCTTTTATAGTGCATTCTGACATCATTTCAGCATCCAATCACAGCCATGCCATTAGTTAACATGACCGCAGCAGTACAGGATGTGCCCACACTTCTTAGGATTCCTCATTGGCTGACTAAAATCACCTTGCCTCTCAAAGAATTATGGGAACTTCCGATTCCGGTATACGATATATGGAAAATATCGGAACTAAGTATCGAAAGTCCGATACAGCTAATATCGGCCGATACCCGATACTTGCGATATCGTATCGCTCAACACTACAAGTCAGTAACACCTGATTCCCAATCCTCACAATCTTCACTGGACAGTCCAGTACCGTTTGTAACCACCAGAGGGAGCTTCTGCTCAGAACTCATATTCCAGCCTATTCACAACAGTCATAATTACGTTCAGTTGGAGAAAATTTTCGAGAGAAAAAGGCACAAGGGTTACTCTTAGAGGTCTCTGGATCTCTTTGGGACAAAACGGCACCTGCCCCAATTTCAGAGGCATCAACCTCCACCTGAAACGGTAGAGAAACATCAGGCTGCCGTAGAACAGGAGCAGAAGTGAATCTCTGCTTAAGTTCCTGAAATGCAGAGACTGCCTCAGGAGGCCAATTCACCACATCAGAACCCTTTTTGGTCAAATCAGTCAATGGTTTAACAATACCGGAGAAATTATCAATAAATTTACGATAAAAATTGGCAAAACCCAAAAATCTCTGAAGAGCCTTTAATGAAGTAGGTTGGACCCAATCACAGATGGCTTGAACCTTGACCGGGTCCATTTCAATAACAGACGGAGACAAAATGAATCCCAGAAAGGAGACCTTCTGTACGCCAAAAAGACACTTTGATCCCTTCACATACAGTGCATTCTCTCTCAAAATCTGGAACACAGTCCGAACATGTTTCACATGAGAGTCCCAGTCATTGGAAAAAATCAAGATTAGTGTTGAGCGATACGATACTGCAAATATCGGGTATCGGCCGATATTAGCTGTATCGGGCTTTCGATTCCGAGTACCGATATTTTCGTCATATCGGATACCGGAATCGGATTTGTCACTGTCACTGTGAGTGTCCGTCGGTCGGGTCTGTCAGGAGTCAGCGGCACTTACCTGGCAGAAGATCTCCGGCGGTCACGTCCTGGACTGCTTGATGGCCGCCATTATCTTCTCCCTGGCGGTCACATGCAGTTTTTCGCGATAACTGCAGTGACTGCAGGGTAATCCCGGCCGTAAACCAGTCCGATGACGTCACCGCCGGGGAAGCAGGTAATCAGCTGTGCTGCGCCGGGATGACAGGCTCTGCATGCCTGCCTGCCTGCCTCTGATGTCATTCTGATGTAGCAGAGCTGGATCGTCGTGGGACACTCGTTACTATGGACTGCGTCGGACAGGTGGTATACTGCTGTTTTTTTTTTCATTTTTTTACAGGAGATCGATGGCGTCGCAGGATGAGACTGTAATAAAAGTAATGAAAACTGTGTTGTTTTTTTTATTAAATTAAAAAACTTTTTTATGAACATTCACCCGTCCGGGTACATCAACAATTTAACTATTTACATACAGGGACCCTGTCCGGGTTATTTATAATTCTTTGGCAGGGGTGTTCCAGGTACCACCTGGTACTCTTCTGTTGCTTGCCAAACATCCGAGACACCAAGGACCACCAGGACCTGATGACGTCGTGTGGTCTGTACAGTCAAGTCGTGACCCGCTTTCTGTGTCTGTGTGGCCACCTCTTTCATCTCCCTCCGGGTCTGGAGCCCTATGTCCCGGACTGAACGAACCCAGGGGGCCTAACAGGCGCCGGGTACGGGCCAGCTATCATTATCATGTCCATAGCTGGGGCTGCTGAGGAGACCACTGAGGGAGGCTGGGGAGATTTACGGCGTGGGGTGGGCACTTGTGCAGAGGCCTGGATGTGGGAGGCTGAAGGCTCCGAGGGTCTCACAGGTTCCTGACACTCTGGGGACCAGGGGTCGCACCTGGTGACATTTAGGGCATACCATCCATTGTAACCCCAGTGTCGGGTGTAAGTTACCAAGTCTCCTGGCAACAGGTCCCTCCCCGGATGTCCTTCTGGGAGGTGAGTCTCCACGTCCAGCCGGGTCACAAAAACTTCTAAATAAAGTCCAGGCTCCTGGATGAAGCCCCAACCAGCTTTCAATTTAAAGCTCCGTACTGCACCCTTACGCCGCGGCTCCCTCACCGTACTTTTATCTTTTCTCATCTGGTCCTTATCTGCCCGGTCCTTCTCGATGTGACGTTGGCGAAGCTTCTGGGATTCGCGCTGCTCCCTTTGTCGCTCGGCTTCTCTCTCCCGACGTCTACACTCTTCCTCCTGACGCCGGTTGTAATTTTCCATGTCTCCACCATCAAACTGCAGCTTACGATGTCCGGTTTTCGGCAGCTCTCCTGGCGCCCGACAGTCCTGGCGGCGCTCACCTGCGGAGGAAGCAGCCGGCTCTGGAACAGATGACAGTCGGGGCTCCGGTACAGACAGGTAGACCTCTGGTGCCTGCGCGGCCTCCTCCATGAGGACGGGTGTCGCTTCTTCTGTCTCAGCGACGGGGGCAGACAGCGGGATCTGGGGTGCTGCCGGTGCAGCATTTTTTGCAGGAACGGGTGCCTCCACTGCGACAACGTCAACCGGATCACATTGCAAGGGCTGGGATGCCCGCACGGACTCCTCTACTAGAACGGGTGCCTCACCTTCCGGTACAGACACTTCAGGTAAGAGGGATTGGCGCCGCTCAAAGTTTAGTTTTAGGGCACGCCAGCTGGCTTCCATCCTGGTGACCTCCTCCCAGTGCCGGGCCAGGTCTCTCAGGGTATCCTCCGCTTCTTGCAGCGTAGGAGGGTTTCCAGGCCGGGTGCCCAACGGTGGTTCCGTGGCGATCGGGTCGCTTCCGTGGGGGGAGAGCTCTGACTGCTCCATCCTTTCACACTTCTGCTCGTGTCCATTAGCCATCTCTGCCAAGTCACATGTGTCATTAGCATCTGGAGAGGGCCCCTCTTTTGTAGTGAGGCGGGACCTTCGTGTTAGTTTCCGCACACTGAGGAGGATGAGGAGGCGGAACTCAAGAGCTGTGGGGCACGATCTTACATTGCAGTAACATTTAGAGTGGTCGGCCATCGTTTTCGCGCCACTGAGTGAGTGTACACCCACGAAGAGCACGCCCTTCTTCTTCACCAGTGCCTCGTCGTGACGCAGATATGGCGGAAAAATGGCAAATACATTCTCTGATGATTTTAGCAATTCTCAAGCACAAAACCAGTTCAATTCAGGCACACAGGACTCGCTTATAGCGAGCTACAGAATCCTGTTCGTGACGCCCAAGTTGAGTCGCACAGAGCCAGAGGTTTTGGGGGTACTCGGCACCGAGCCCGTCGACTTCTATGGGGTATGTCACGGCTTTACCCGGCAATTGAATCAGAGTCTATTTTACTATGTAGAAGTGTATAAACTATAAATATATGTATATATATATATGTCACAATGACATGATATATATATATATATATATATATATATATATATGTATTCTATGTGTGTATATTTTGTGTTTACAACGAAAGAAATTGTTTTTTTAGTTGCGATATTTTGTTCCCATAGACTTACATGGGACTTCCGGTATCGGAATCGGATATCGACGATATTTAGTGATATCGGCGATACCATCCCGATCCGATATTTTTAGATATCGAGCAGTATCGCTCAACACTAATCAAGATATCATCCAAATAAACAATCAGAAATTTTCCACAAAATCCTTGAAAATATCATTCATGAAGGATTGGAAGACGGAAGGAGCATTAGTGAGCCCAAAGGGCATCACTAGGTACTCAAAATGCCCCTTTGGGATATTAAACGCCGTCTTCCATTCATCCCCGTGCTTAATGCGAATAAGGTTATACGCCCCCCTGAGGTCAAGCTTGGTAAACCAACTAGCACTTTTCACCCTGGAAAACAGGTCAGAAATCAAGGGTAACGGATATTAATACTTCACAGTGATCTTATTCAAGAGACATAATCAATACACAGCCTCAATGAACCATCCTTTTTGGCCACAAAGAAAAAACCGGCACCCAAGGGTGAAGAGGATGGTCTGATATGACCCTTCTCCAATGACTCCTTGA
Organism: Oophaga sylvatica; assembly: GCA_033576555.1. Classification (NCBI taxonomy): domain Eukaryota; kingdom Metazoa; phylum Chordata; class Amphibia; order Anura; family Dendrobatidae; genus Oophaga; species Oophaga sylvatica. Next base: position 25,852 of record JARQOD010005482.1, read on the forward strand.
TATAAGATTGCATAGCATCGTGTTCAGGTACAGACAAGTTAAAAAGGCGACCTATAGGAAATTTACCACCAGGCACTAATTCAATAGCGCAATCGTAGCTCCTGTGAGGGGGCAAAGATGCAGATTTACTTTCACTAAATAAATCCGAAAAATCAGTGAAAAAGTCAGGAACATCCTGAGACTTGGGAGAGGCAGAAAAAACAGGAGTGTCGGCATTAACACATTGGCATCCCCAACTGGTCACAGACACAGATTTCCAATCCAAAACAGGATTATGAGACTGTAACCAAGGGAAACCTAGTACAATAATGTCATGCAGATTATACAGCACCAGAAATTTGCAACTCTCCTGATGATCTGGTTCAACCCTCATTATCACCTGAGTAGAAAACTGGGGTTTATTCTTCGCCAAAGGGGTAGAATCAATGCCCAGTAGGGGAATAGACTTCCGCAGGGGTATCATGGGAAACCCACAACGTTTGGCAAAGTCAAAATCCATCAGGTTAATAGCTGCTCCTGAATCAACAAAAGCCTGAGCAGAAAATGTGGACAGGGAGCAAATCAGGGTAACAGTCAACAGAAATTTAGTCTGAACATTACTCAAGACAACTGAGCGTGCAAAACGTCTTCCCCGTTTAGGGCAGACTGAAATAGCATGAGAGGGATCACCACAGTAGAAACATAACCCATTGCGCTTTCGAAACTCATGACGCTGTGCCCCAGAAGTCACTCTATCACTCTGCATTGCCTCAGAAGCTGGCTCACAAGGCAGCACAATCTCACGCATACCTCGGCGCTCACGCAAACGTCTGTCAATTTGAATAGCCAATGACATAGTATCATTGAGTTGAGACCAGAGGGAGCAGGGAATCCCACCATAACATCCATTACATTCTCTGACAGCCCCTTCCGAAAAAGGGCTGCCAAAGCATCATCATTCCATTTGGTCAGGACTGCCCACTTTCGGAATTTCTGACAGTACAACTCAGCGTCTTCAAGACCCTGATTTAATGCCAACAAGGCTTTTTCAGCTTGATCAGTGACATTAGTTTCATCGTACAATAACCCCAGAGCCAGAAAAAATGCATCAACATCATTCAAAACAGGATCCCCAGGTGTCAGGGAAAAAGCCCAATCCTGAGGATCGCTGCGCAGAAGAGAGATGACAATTTGAACCTGCTGTGCTGCGTTACCTGAGGACTTAGGCTTTAATGCAAAAAACAACTTACAGTTATTTTTGAAATTCAGAAATTTAGCCCGATCCCCCAAAACAAATCTGGCATGGGAATCCTAGGTTCCACAACCGGCAACCTAGCAAGATAGGTAGCAATACTCTGAACCTCAGTGGAAAGCTGATCCACACGGCCAAACAACTGTGCAAACTCCATTGAGAGAAAAAAAAATCCTCCTCAGCACCCAGAGAAAAAGAGGAAAAAAATGCAACAGACATAAAAAAAATCTCTGACAACTCTGACAACTTTTTTTTCTTTCCACACTATTTTTCCCTTCTGTGAGTACCATATAATTTTCAGTTCTGGCCGGTGATACTGTTATGTTTCGGTAGCTGAGGAGGACAGGAACAACAGCAGGGCAGTCGAACACCTGAGATGTTGGTAACTGATGGGTTGCAGATTCCTAAACTAACGACACAACTAGAGGTAGCCGTGGAGCGTTCCTACGTTGATCCTAGACACCTTGTCACAGCCTGAGAGATAACTACACCTAAAGGCAGAAAGATGAAAGCTATCTGCCCCGGAGCAGATCCCCAAAGAAAATAGGAAGCCCCCAAACATATAATGGCGGTTAGACAAGATGAAAATACAAACATAGGCAGAAAATAGACTGAGCAAACGCTGGGGCCACAAGCTGACTAAATAGGATAGGACAGGAGAGATTACTTTCTGCAACCCAGAAAACCCTACAAAAATCCAACAATTCTGATTACAAAAATACTGAGATCACACGATCTCGCCACCCACTAAATCAGCTCTCAGTGTGAACAAAAACCAAGCCGAAGCCGCTGCAAAAACAGGAAAAAGCAAATGAGCAAATAACAGTGGCTGCAGATAAACTGTGAGGAGCTCAGGCCCCAGGAGGGGACCTGGCTGACCTTCACAAAAGTGCAGAAAACAAGGCAAAAAGCAAACAGTATGGGAGAGCCAATTTCCTAATAATGAGAACATTGCTTTCAGGTGGCCCTTCTGTACTTCATTTCAAAGGGGTATTGGGGTGTGTCCAAATTTGGTGCAGGTGTTGCATTCACTTAATAGGAAACAGTATGGGAGTAAGAAATTCCTTATAATGGGAACATTGCTTTCAGGTGGCCCACCTATACGTCTCTTCAAAAGGGTATTGAGGTGCGTCTAAATTTGGTGCAGGGCAGGCCTTGCATTCAATGCATAGGCAAGCAGTATGGGAGACCCACTTCCTAATAATGGGAACATTGTTTTCAGGGGGCCCTTCCGTACGTCTCTTCAAAGTGGTATTGAAGTGCATCTAAATTTTGGCTTGGCCTTTCATTATCTGCATAGGCAAACAGTATGGGAGTACCAACTTCCTAATAATGGGAACATTGCTTTCAAGAGGCCCTCATGTATGTCTCTTCAAAGGGCATAGCTGGCTGATAGATTTCCAAGAATAATGAGGGCCGAAGGCTGGCCCTTTAAGAATAGTAAAGGCCGCCTGATGGCCCAATAAAAATAGGCTTTCGACTTTCACAGTCCCTCCTTCATAACTGACACAGGATGTGTCTATTGATGTGTCACACACCACATGGTCAGATAAGGTTGTAAAATGTTAAAATGACATTTCCCAGTGAATGCATTGGTCTTGGTTGAAGGCAATGCAAAAGTTGAAAAACGCATTAAAAACGCTACATGTGAACATAGCCTAAGGTGTGGAGGAGCATTTTTGTTTTTGTTTATTTATGTTGCCTTATATACAAGTCATTACCCTGGAAAGGATGTTCCTTAACATATTTCCCAGGAAAATCCATTTTGGTTTCATTTTTGTATGTTTTATTGTGAGTCTGTAAAAGTGGCGTAAGACTCAGACAACATTGTTCACAGCAGTGACCTGGGAGTCAGAAGTGCTTCCAGGGGTCTTCCCCATGCTGTTCCCATGTCATTTCAGCACTGTTGCCATCGATTTCCACAATTTTTATTCCATCTGCAGACTGCCAGGGTGAGGGGGGCCGCGGCAAAAATGCTTGAGTTTCCCATAGACTTACATTGGGCTCGTTGCTCGGGTTGAAAACCCGGGCATTCCAATTTGCTCGACCAGAGCAACGAGCATCCGAGCACTTTATTGCTCGCCTATCACTAATCATTCCCACTGCGCATGACCACCAAGCGACGCAACAAGGATCATGAATAACAACCAGGACCCTGTTACAGATAAATAGCCGGTTCTCTCCCTTATCATATCAAGTTCATTTATAATTAAGAGTCCGGTGGATTACAGTGTATTTTCACTCATTTAAATTGGAAAGATTATTCAATCAATTTTATGATCTAACAGATTAAAAATACACTGCTCAAAAAAATAAAGGGAACACTTAAACAACAGAATGTAACTGTTAGGGTTCGAGTTCCCAATGCTGCACAAGGGTAATCTCGAGCCATTCCTGCTGCGGTCCCCCATCCGTCTCTGGCCGCAGTGGAGCCTGCTCAGCAAAGACGCCGGTCCCAGCGTCTTGCCTGGTCTAATACTGTGCAGAGACTTGATGCTGCTTCTCCTGGATCTTGGTTATAACCAGTGCTGGAGCAGGCCGATTTGGGACTAAGTCCTCTGTTTCTTCTTCTGAGCATGCCCAGGGCAAGATCTCCCATTGGAGATCAGGGGTCACATGCTCAGATACAGCTACAACTCCTATTGGTCCTCCAGGAAGGTCCTGTAGCTGTTTGTGATCTGAAGCAGCTTTCTATTGGTCCTTTCTGGAAGGTCTTCTACCTGAGGCTGCTATAAAAGGTTGTCCTGATCGCATAGCTGTGCGCTAGTATCAAACCTTTATGTGCTTTGCGCCAGTATGGTCATGTGTGTGTGTGGTTAGGGCGGCTGAAATACGCCATTACAATACCGACCTAATCGGTGAGGAGCTTGGTATGCTAGCTGGTCAGGGTCGGTGTCTTAGATACCTTTAGAATACCGGCATAACTGGTGAGGAGTTTGGTTGCCGTATTCACGGCCTGGCGTACAGACGTCATAGATAGCGCATGACCACTTCCTATGTTCGCTTAGCAGTCAACTGTGTACCTGGACACAGTAGGGTTTCTCAGCGGCTCTGTGACCCAACAGGGTTCGCTTTAAAACGCTAGTCAGCGCCCTAGCGTTTTACTTTGCGGCTCACTGAAGCTAAGTGAGTTCGTACTTATCGCCATATAGCACTGCGGCATTCTCGCTAGCGGCTCTGTGGATTAACAGAGTTCGCACAAACTGCCACCGCGCGCTACGGCATTTATTTTAGCGACTCTGTGGGATAACAGAGTTCATTACTTTCGCCATCTTACTAGCAGCAGGCTCTGCCTGCACGGTGGACCCCGGGCTGCGAACACACATCTCTACATTATTTATTAGGTGCTTTCCGCAGACCCTAACAATAACTCCAATTAAATCAAACTTCTGTGAACTCAAACTGTCCACTTAGGAAGCAACACTGATTGACAATCAATTTCACATGCTGTTGTGCAAATGGAATAGACAACAGATGGAAATTATTGGCAATTATCAAGACACACTCAATAAAGGAGTGGTTCTGCAGGTGGAGGACCACAGACCTCATCTTAGTACCAATGCTTTCTGACTGACATTTTGGTCACTTTTGAAAGTTGGTTGTGCTTTCACACTTGTGGTAGCATGAGATGGACTCTACAACCCACACAAGTGTCTCAGGTAGTGCAGCTTATCCAGGATGACACTTCAATGCGAGCTGTGGCAAGAAGGTTTGCTGTGTCTGTCAGCGTAGTGTCCAGAAGCTGAAGGCGCTATCCGGAGACAGACCAGTACACCAGGAGATGTGGAGGGTACCGTAGGAGGGCAACAACCCAGCAGCAGGACCGCTACCTCCGCCTTTGTGCAAGGAAGAACAGGAGGAGCAGTGCCATAGCCCCGCAAAATGACCTCAAGCAGGCCACAAATGTGCATGTATCTGCACAAATGGTTAGAAACCGACTCCATGAGGATGGTGTGAGTGCCCGACGTCCACAGATGGGGGTTGTGCTCACAGCCCAACACCGTGCAGGACGCTTGGCATTTGCCACAGAACACCAGGATTGGCAAATTTGCCACTGGTGCCCTGTGCTCTTCACAGATGAAAGCAGGTTCACACTGAGCACATGTGACAGACATGACAGAGTCTGCAGACGCCGTGGAGAGTGATCTGCTGCCTGCAACATCCTTTAGCATGACCAGTTTGGCAGTGGGTTAGTAATGGTGTGGGGTGACATTTCTTTGGAGGGCAGCACAGCCCTCCATGTGCTCGCCAGAGTTAGCCTGACTGCCATTAGGTACCGAGATGAGATCCTCAGACCCCTTGTGAGACCATATGCTGGTGCGGTTGGCCCTGGGTTCCTCCTAATGCAGGACAATGTCAGACCTCATGTGGCTGGAGTGCGTCAGCAGTTCCTGCAAGATGAAGGCATTGAAGCTATGGAATGGCCCACCCATTGAATCCGATTTAGCACATCTGGGGCATCATGTCTTGCTCCATCCACCAACATCACATTGCACGACAGACTATCCAGGAGTTGCCGGATGCTTTAGTCCAGGTCTGGGAGGAGATCCCTCAGGAGACCATCCGCAGCCTCATCAGCAGCATGCCCAGGTGTTGTAGGGAGGTCATACAGGCACGTGGAGGCCACACACACTACTGAGCATCATTTTGACTTGTTTTAAGGACGAGCATCATTTTGACTTGTTTTAAGGACATTACATTCCACTTTAATTTTGTGGATGACTCCAAATCCAAGCCTCCATTTGAAAATAAATTTGATTTCCATTGATGAATTTTGTGTGATTTTGTTGTAAGCACATTCAACTTTGTACAGAACAAAGTATTCAATTTCAATTTCATTCATTCAGATCTAGGATGTGTTATTTGAGTGTTCCCTTTTATTTTTGAACAGTGTATTATAGACAAATGAACCCTTTTTTATTGGGGTTATTAGTTTATATAATCAATTTTATGATATAACAGATTAAAAATGCAATAGACAAATGAACCCTTAGAAGGCAAGCAGGCAATAACTGGAGTATATAGATCACAGAAAATGAGTCACAACAATCTGTGTACCCTCAACCAGGGAAAAAAGAAAAAACAAAGCTTTTAGCTAGTTTATCAATCTACCAGTATCCAAAGACAAGTACCGTATATACTAGAGTATAAGCCGGCCCAAGTATAAGCCGACCCCCCTAATTTTGCCACAAAAACTGGGAAACTTATCGACTCGAGTATAAGCCTAGGGTGGAAAATGAGATTATGCCCCATATGCTGCCCCATGTATTATGCCCCACAAGATGCTCCATGTATTGTGCCCCATATGCTGCCCATGTATTGTGCCCCATATGCTGCCCATGTATTGTGCCCATAGATGCTCCATAGATTGCGCCCCATAGATGCTCCATAGATTGTGCCCCCATAGATGCTCCTTAGATTATGCCCCCATAGATGCCCCATGTATTATGCCCCCATAGATGCTCCATAGATTGTGCCCCCATAGATGCTCCATAGATTATGCCCTCATAGATGCTCCACAGATTATGCCCCCATAGATGCTCCACAGATTATGCCCCCGTAGATGCCCCATGTATTATGCCCCCATAGATGCTCAATAGATTATGCCCCCATAGATGCTCCTTAGATTATGCCCCCCTAGATGCCCCATGTATTATGCCTCCATAGATTATGCCACCATAGATGCCCCATAGATTATGCCCCCATAGATGCTCCATAGATTATGCCCCCATAGATGCTAAATAGATTGTCCCCATAGATGCCCCATAGATTGTGCCCCCATAGATGCGTCATGTATAGAGTTGAGCGATACTTTCCGATATCCAAAGTATCGGAATCAGAATGGTATCGCCGATACCCCAAAAATATCGGCGATACCCGATACCGATACCGGAAATCCAATGTAAGTCTATGGGAACAAAATATCGGAATTAAAAAAAGCCCATTCTTGCCTTGTTGGTTAATTGTACATGAAGGAAAACAACAAAGAGTAATGTAGAATGTATTGGGGGAGGTTGAGGAGACATTAAAGGCATAGATGTTTAACCCAATCAAATGGAATAGCATTAATATTTTTTTTTTAAAGATGTTCGGATTGACGAAGAAATTGACAATGTTGTTAACGTTTTTTCTATTTTGGCAAATATGTAAGTTTCACAACTTCCATGCTCTTCACCTTTTTAACTTTTGACACACTTTCTCCTTCATAATCTTCAGCAGCATCATCTTTTCATCAAATTATTCTTCATCTTCACCTTCTTTATCTTCTTCTTAAACTTCTTGCTATTCATCTTTTTGTTAACATTACTCATATTGTTTTTAATTCAACTATTATTCTTCTTCATATTCTACTTCATCTTCATCTTCTTCATCATATTCTTATTTTGGACAGAGATTCCTGTACTTGTAATCTGTAAAAGTATGAATTTTTAATCCTTGGTTCTTGCTGTCACAAAAGTTTTAAATTACAACAGTATTTGTCCGTGTTGAGTTTAGCCTGCAGCAGCAGTCATTTTCCAGGGGCATGTCTGGTTGCGCAAGGCTTTATCCAGCAACACTACCTTCCTTGTGTCACGGGTAGGGTAGCATGTGTCTATTATATGACTCTCTCTAAAATGTGACGTTACATAGACTTATTCTGCCCTAGGGACGCCAAAAATATGACAGCAGTAATCATTTACTGTATAAAACTCCACCTATGAGCAACAAAACAAGCACGTTCCCTCTTCTGTTTCCTGCGCTGACATGTGAGGAGGGAGTTTGGAGATGCTCCTGAATTCCTCCCAGGTATCCAAGCATATCGGAGAGCAGTAAAACCACCCCCGGGAACACTGACACCTTTTACATTCGTGGGGACATAATTTATGGAGCGCTACTTGCTACGGAGTTCACAACAGACCCCGAACGGTTTACCTATCCAACTGAAGCAGAAGGACAAGATGGCGCATGGAGGAGACAAAGAGGAAAGAGGCGCGATGCTGAGCGCTGCCATAGACATGCAGCAAGAGCTATTATCAGAAGCACAATGTGACCTGAGAGTTCCTCAGGAATTTGATTCGCAGAAAATGGCTGAAGAGAGGTCAAAGCCCTTCTCTTACCAGACATTCAGAAGCTGCTGGAGTCGGCATTGCAATCGTCATTGTCTTCCATACAAAAGTCTGTACACCTGAATACCATTGCAATTACCAAGCTGCAACAGGATGTGGCGCTGCTACAACAGGAGAAGCAACTTGGCCAAGACAGAGAACAGAACCTTCAGCAGAAGTTACAAAATTTGATAGACAAAACAGAGGACTTGGAAAATCGCTCGAGACAAAGCAATTTACGTCTCGTCGGACTGCCTGAATCGTTTAAATCAGCAGACTTACAATCCATCTGTGAGAATGATCTACCGAAAATATTGTGACTTAACTACTACTGTCGTGTGTAACGTGCACATCGTGTGGGACCGCCGCAAAACAACAACAGGCGAGGGGAGGCATCGAAACCAACGATGTACAGACCACGGCAAGTAATAATTAAGCTGTTACATTATAACGACAAAGTTTCATTGTTACGGCCATTCAGAGAAGCGAGGCGCCCAGTGCTACTCCATGGCTATGAGATTCTGCTCTTTGATGACTTCTCAGTATCGGTCCAACGAAAAAATAGGAACAGCATCCAATCCAGGTGAAGTATAACAAGTCTTTATTCAGCCACCATAAAATACGACGTTTCGGCCATTTTCAGGCCTTTATCAAGTATACAAAAACAGGCAAAATGGTGTCCTTAAATGGTGTGGAGGAGCCAATCACCATCCAGGAACCGCCCATAATACAAATAGACATATATACAGAATATACAACGATAATTAATTTAAAACAGTGATCAAAGCTCAAAATAGTGACATCATAGAAAAATACAACAATGTTATAATTGTGCATGTAATATGCTGTAGATTACCCCATATAAACAATATCACCATTTAGTCTGCCAATCGATGATCTATTACTGCACACTCCCATTCTGGTGCTGCACCAATCATGTACTCACTAGCAGCAGCGTCCTCCATATCCAATCAGTGTCAGTTCAGCAGCGCTTAGTCAGAGCACTTGTCCAATAGCCCACAGGATAACAAATCGGGAGGCACACCTAACTCACTCCCCACTGTGTAGGTAAACAAAGGCACATGTTCAGAAGTCATCATAGCAAACGCCCAGTGGATCATGTGAACACCAGCGTCATCAGACACCCAGTCACATGACCGCAAGCATCATCCGAGGTCTAATCACATGATAGTCCCATCATAAGCCTCTATTCCAGGCTGAAAACACTAAAATAGCGCGCGATCACCGGCATCATCCGACACCTGAAAAAAGAACACGCATGCACAATAAACTCTATCGTTATTTATCCTACTCCAGATATGTCATCAGAAAACCTGCAGGTCACATGATCGTCAGTATTGGCATACTGTAAGCAAGAGACCGCACATGCGGATCTATATAGAATGGAAGATTAACAATATAGCAAACGCCTAAAGAAATATATATAATATCTACAAAATAAATGATGTCATCAGGAACCATTAAGTCACCACTTGCTCCGATCACTCCAGATAATAATCCTACGAAAACAACAAAATAAGTAAAATATATATCTAAAAACAAACACAGAATATAGATGCAAAAATTACCTAGCACAAATATGCAAATTATATTCGATATTCAACCCCTTTGGTTGCAATGTCTCCAAAACGGAGATCCACCGGAGTTCTTTCTGTTTAAGCAACTTAATCCTGTCGCCACCTCTCCTAAGGGTGGAACCCCGTCAATAACTCTAAATCTCAACTGACTAACCAAGTGTCCACATTCTACAAAGTGCTTAGATACCGGCAGTTCCATCATCTTCGTCCTGATAGTACTTTTGTGTTTACTTATTCTAGCCTTAACCTCCATCGTTGTCTCGCCTATGTACATGAGTCCACACGGACACACGAGCATATAGATTACAAAGCTAGATGTACAAGAGTACCGTTCCTGGATACGAAAGCGTTGACCCGTGCGTGAGTGGCCAAAACTGTCACCCTTGATCATATTGCCACAGCATGCACAATTCAAACATGGAAAATTTCCATTTTTCGGAGGGCCCAAAGTTAACTGTCTGGATATTTTGGAGGATCCAATGTCGGATTTGACCAACTTATCTTTCAAATTACGCCCTCGCCTATAAGAAAGTAATGGCTTGTGCGCAAATTCAGCTACTTCCGGTAAACCTCTATGTAATAGACCCCAATGCTTATTCAAGATATTCCCTATTTTACCACTAACAGGGCAATAGGTAGAAACAAAAGGGACTCTTTTAGGGGAAATCTTAATACGTTTGTTTCTCACATCTTCCAATGTTGTCTTCAAGGCTTTCTCCTTGAATTTCCTAAGATCCTTCTCAGGATACCCCCTTCTGATGAACTTCTCACACATCTGATCAAGCCTCCTGTCCAATACAGTCTCGTCCTTTACTATCCTACGTACTCTCAGCATCTGACTCCAAGGCAGAGACTCTATCATTTTCCTTGGATGATTACTATCAAAAACCAGGAGACTCTTCCTGTCTGTGTCCTTTATAAACAAATCAGTGCATAACAATCCACTGTGCTTGTACACTAAAGTATCCAGAAATTGAATCTGGTCAAAAGAGTGTGTCATTGTAAACTTCAGCTCGGGAAATATCATGTTAAGATGACAATGGAAAGATACCAGATCATTCATGTTCCCCTCCCAAACACAAAAGATATCATCAATGTAGCGCCACCAGGCTCTGACATGGCGCCAGTGGATGGAATTGTACACATGCTGGTCCTCGAATACCGCCATGTAGATGTTTGCATAAGTGGGCGCCACATTGGACCCCATGGCGGTACCACGCAACTGCAGGAAAAATTCATCCCCAAAAAGAAAAAATTCTTCTTGAGGACAAACTCCAACAGTGCCAGGACCAGCTGTGTACCACCTGGGGCCATGTCAGAGCCCGCCAGTGCCACACCAACAGCCTCCAAACCACGTTCATGTTTAATGGAGGTGTACAGTGATACAACATCAAACGAAACGAGAATAGTATCCTCTGTGATGTCCAGACCCTCAATCTTACTCAGAAAATGGTTAGTATCCATGATATAAGATTTGGCCTCAACAGCAAAATGACGTAACACTTTATCTAGAAAAATGGATACCTTACCACATAGAGAGCCCCGCCCAGACACAATTGGGCGTCCAGGGGGATCCATCAGATTTTTATGGATTTTAGGCAGGGTGTACAGAATAGGTGTCACTGGAAACTCCACCAAAAGAAAATCAGAGAGTTTTTGGTCTATCAAACCATTAGATAATGCCTCATTGATCAGTATTCTCAATTCACTTTGAAAACAAGGTGTGGGATCTTTAGACAACTTAGCATAAACTGCCGTGTCCAACAATTGACCACAAATCTCAGCCCTATATTTATGGGTATCCATCACCACCAGGGCCCCGCCTTTGTCGGCTGCCCTGATGGTGATAGCTTTGTTACCTGAGAGCCTATCCAACACCTGTCTCTCGCTGTGTGTTAAATTCCCTCTTTTGAATGGACCTACACCCTCACGTTTCAATCTAGCCATGTCCCTTTCAACCAATTGGATATATGATTCCACAAAATTATTTTTAACAGGAGGTTGAAAGTTACTTTTGTTATAAAGACCAAAATCATGTAAAGCAAAACCCCTAGGGGCATCACTAATTGCAGCAATAGGTGTGTCATCACTCTCATTGAAATATACTGCTAATCTTAGCCTTCTAAAAAAGGCAAAAAGGTCACATTCAATGTTAAACCAATCTGGATAATTGGTAGGGCAAAACGACAGTCCTTTGGATAATACATTATAGTCCACATCAGTAAGTGTGTAAGATGAAATATTTACCACTAAGTTCTTCTGTTCTATGTGGCTCTCTTCTTCCCCTCGTTCCGGGTTCTCATGGACAGATTGCGGGAGGTGCACGGCATCTGATTGTCCACTTCTCTGTCGCCGGTGTTTCTTACCACCTCTCCTTGGCCTCCTTTTGCCACATTGTCCATTTTTCCTTTCCCTAAAAAATGAGAAGAAGAAGGTACACACAAATTGGAATCATCAGTGGAATCAGACTCTGCCGTGGTAAAACCGAATCTCTTCTGTTCCCTTGTTTGCTGTCTCCTTCTTCTGCGGGGTTGTGCAAAGGAATCTGGTTTCCTATAGATAGTTCTGCGTGCTCCACCCTGCCAAGAAAAAAACGTGTCCAGTCCTGTAATCTTCAGCATCACGAAACCATTTCGTTTTTTTCGTTTTCTCAATGTCACCACGAAATTTCAGTAGTTTCTCATCCAAGTGTTTCTTGAAGTGTCCCATTCTTGTGCTGTCAACTGCATAGTCATTTGTTTCTCCAAATCATCGATTTTATTCTTCACCAATACCATTTCTGTGTGGAGAAACTCGATATTCAAAAGCATTAGATCAAATGAATACTTATTAGTGATTGATTCAAATTTATTACAAAATTGCATATTGTCTGCCAGTAATGTAGGCCGCAGATGTGGCCTTAGTCCACGAGGTATCCTGTGAACTCTGTGATACTCGCACAGAGTCATGGCATGCAACTCGTGTGAGATATATTTTCTCCTCTCATTTTCATATCTCTTATTCAACATTCTGGCTAGGATTCTTTTAGCATCTTCATCTGTGTATGAAAATATGGCGGCATATTTTCATACACAGATGAAGATGCTAAAAGAATCCTAGCCAGAACACAGATAGACATGTCTTTTTTGAATAAACCTACCATAGAGATGTTGAATAAGAGATATGAAAATGAGAGGAGAAAATATATCTCACACGAGTTGCATGCCATGACTCTGTGCGACAATATGCAATTTTGTAATAAATTTGAATCGATCACTAATAAGTATTCATTTGATCTAATGCTTTTGAATATCGAGTTTCTCCACACAGAAATGGTATTGGTGAAGAATAAAATCGATGATTTGGAGAAACAAATGACTATGCAGTTGACAGCTGTCACGCTGTATAGCAGATATATATATGTGATGTCAGTAATCTATATCAAAAGGGCAACATACTATATAACATGCGCATAGATATATGATAACATAGAATTACCTGACAGAATGTCCAGTGGGTCAATACTGAATCCGTTATACGCTGTCTCCGGCTAGAGGGTGACCGGGGTCTATGCGGACCCTAAACTGGGGTCCTGACTAATCCCTCTACCTGGAGGTACTGTTAAAGGTAAAGAGGTCCAGGCCACCAGCGTAAACCCTGTCTCCTATCAATCCCTGCCAACTGTAATCTAGTCCTAAGAAGGACCCTGATTACCACCAAAGGGATTGAACAGGTAACGGTTAATGAACAGAAAGACATACAAGAAAGACAAGAAATAAAGTAAATAAAGTCTTACATACAACACTCACACACAGTAGGAACACCTAAGGTCTCAGAGATAAACTATAAGCTATAAGAGTAAAAACAACTAAGGAGCTCTTAGCTTAAGTATTCTCAGAACCGCTCCAGTCTGCTAGACTACATGAATGCTTTTACCGGCGTCTAACACCCAGACTGGCAGGAATATAAAGGAAACTAATTAGAACATAATCAAAAGCAGCCGGGCGAGGCTGGACCTAGTCTTAGCAAAGAGCTAGGTAAAATTAACTCTCTCATTACCAAACACAAAGAAACAGCAGCTCAGCTGTGAGAAGTCAGAATGTGCAATCGCGACGATCTTCGTGGCGATGCACCCATGACAACAGCACAAGAATGGGACACGTTCAAGAAACACTTGGATGAGAAACTACTGAAATTTCGTGGTGACATTGAGAAAACGAAAAAAACGAAATGGTTTCGTGATGCTGAAGATTACAGGACTGGACACGTTTTTTCTTGGCAGGGTGGAGCACGCAGAACTATCTATAGGAAACCAGATTCCTTTGCACAACCCCGCAGAAGAAGGAGACAGCAAACAAGGGAACAGAAGAGATTTGGTTTTACCACGGCAGAGTCTGATTCCACTGATGATTCCAATTTGTGTGTACCTTCTTCTTCTCATTTTTTAGGGAAAGGAAAAAATGGACAATGTGGCAAAAGGAGGCCAAGGAGAGGTGGTAAGAAACACCGGCGACAGAGAAGTGGACAATCAGATGCCGTGCACCTCCCGCAATCTGTCCATGAGAACCCGGAACGAGGGGAAGAAGAGAGCCACATAGAACAGAAGAACTTAGTGGTAAATATTTCATCTTACACACTTACTGATGTGGACTATAATGTATTATCCAAAGGACTGTCGTTTTGCCCTACCAATTATCCAGATTGGTTTAACATTGAATGTGACCTTTTTGCCTTTTTTAGAAGGCTAAGATTAGCAGTATATTTCAATGAGAGTGATGACACACCTATTGCTGCAATTAGTGATGCCCCTAGGGGTTTTGCTTTACATGATTTTGGTCTTTATAACAAAAGTAACTTTCAACCTCCTGTTAAAAATAATTTTGTGGAATCATATATCCAATTGGTTGAAAGGGACATGGCTAGATTGAAACGTGAGGGTGTAGGTCCATTCAAAAGAGGGAATTTAACACACAGCGAGAGACAGGTGTTGGATAGGCTCTCAGGTAACAAAGCTATCACCATCAGGGCAGCCGACAAAGGCGGGGCCCTGGTGGTGATGGATACCCATAAATATAGGGCTGAGATTTGTGGTCAATTGTTGGACACGGCAGTTTATGCTAAGTTGTCTAAAGATCCCACACCTTGTTTTCAAAGTGAATTGAGAATACTGATCAATGAGGCATTATCTAATGGTTTGATAGACCAAAAACTCTCTGATTTTCTTTTGGTGGAGTTTCCAGTGACACCTATTCTGTACACCCTGCCTAAAATCCATAAAAATCTGATGGATCCCCCTGGACGCCCAATTGTGTCTGGGCGGGGCTCTCTATGTGGTAAGGTATCCATTTTTCTAGATAAAGTGTTACGTCATTTTGCTGTTGAGGCCAAATCTTATATCATGGATACTAACCATTTTCTGAGTAAGATTGAGGGTCTGGACATCACAGAGGATACTATTCTCGTTTCGTTTGATGTTGTATCACTGTACACCTCCATTAAACATGAACGTGGTTTGGAGGCTGTTGGTGTGGCGCTGGCGGGCTCTGACATGGCCCCAGGTGGTACACAGCTGGTCCTGGCACTGTTGGAGTTTGTCCTCAAGAAGAATTTTTTTCTTTTTGGGGATGAATTTTTCCTGCAGTTGCGTGGTACCGCCATGGGGTCCAATGTGGCGCCCACTTATGCAAACATCTACATGGCGGTATTCGAGGACCAGCATGTGTACAATTCCATCCACTGGCGCCATGTCAGAGCCTGGTGGCGCTACATTGATTATATCTTTTGTGTTTGGGAGGGGAACATGAATGATTTGGTATCTTTCCATTGTCATCTTAACATGATATTTCCCGAGCTGAAGTTTACAATGACACACTCTTTTGACCAGATTCAATTTCTGGATACTTTAGTGTACAAGCACAGTGGATTGTTATGCACTGATTTGTTTATAAAGGACACAGACAGGAATAGTCTCCTGGTTTTTGATAGTAATCATCCAAGGAAAATGATAGAGTCTCTGCCTTGGAGTCAGATGCTGAGAGTACGTAGGATAGTAAAGGACGAGACTGTATTGGACAGGAGGCTTGATCAGATGTGTGAGAAGTTCATCAGAAGGGGGTATCCTGAGAAGGATCTTAGGAAATTCAAGGAGAAAGCCTTGAAGACAACATTGGAAGATGTGAGAAACAAACGTATTAAGATTTCCCCTAAAAGAGTCCCTTTTGTTTCTACCTATTGCCCTGTTAGTGGTAAAATAGGGAATATCTTGAATAAGCATTGGGGTCTATTACATAGAGGTTTACCAGAAGTAGCTGAATTTGCGCACAAGCCATTACTTTCTTATAGGCGAGGGCGTAATTTGAAAGATAAGTTGGTCAAATCCGACATTGGATCCTCCAAAATATCCAGACAGTTAACTTTGGGCCCTCCGAAAAATGGAAATTTTCCATGTTTGAATTGTGCATGCTGTGGCAATATGATCAAGGGTGACAGTTTTGGCCACTCACGCACGGGTCAACGCTTTCGTATCCAGGAACGGTACTCTTGTACATCTAGCTTTGTAATCTATATGCTCGTGTGTCCGTGTGGACTCATGTACATAGGCGAGACAACGATGGAGGTTAAGGCTAGAATAAGTAAACACAAAAGTACTATCAGGACGAAGATGATGGAACTGCCGGTATCTAAGCACTTTGTAGAATGTGGACACTTGGTTAGTCAGTTGAGATTTAGAGTTATTGACGGGGTTCCACCCTTAGGAGAGGTGGCGACAGGATTAAGTTGCTTAAACAGAAAGAACTCCGGTGGATCTCCGTTTTGGAGACATTGCAACCAAAGGGGTTGAATATCGAATATAATTTGCATATTTGTGCTAGGTAATTTTTGCATCTATATTCTGTGTTTGTTTTTAGATATATATTTTACTTATGTTTGTTGTTTTCGTAGGATTATTATCTGGAGTGATCGGAGCAAGTGGTGACTTAATAGTTCCTGATGACATCATTTATTTTGTAGATATTATATATATTTCTTTAGGCGTTTGCTATATTGTTAATCTTCCATTCTATATAGATCCGCATGTGCGGTCTCTTGCTTACAGTATGCCAATACTGACGATCATGTGACCTGCAGGTTTTCTGATGACATATCTGGAGTAGTATAAATAACGATAGAGTTTATTGTGCATGCGTGTTCTTTTTTCAGGTGTCGGATGATGCCGGTGATCGCGCGCTATTTTAGTATTTTCAGCCTGGAATAGAGGCTTATGATGGGACTATCATGTGATTAGACCTCGGATGATGCTTGCGGTCATGTGACTGGGTGTCTGATGACGCTGGTGTTCACATGATCCACTGGGCGTTTGCTATGATGACTTCTGAACATGTGCCTTTGTTTACCTACACAGTGGGGAGTGAGTTAGGTGTGCCTCCCGATTTGTTATCCTGTGGGCTATTGGACAAGTGCTCTGACTAAGCGCTGCTGAACTGACACTGATTGGATATGGAGGACGCTGCTGCTAGTGAGTACATGATTGGTGCAGCACCAGAATGGGAGTGTGCAGTAATAGATCATCGATTGGCAGACTAAATGGTGATATTGTTTATTGGGGTAATCTACAGCATATTACATGCACAATTATAACATTGTTGTATTTTTCTATGATGTCACTATTTTGAGCTTTGATCACTGTTTTAAATTAATTATCGTTGTATATTCTGTATATATGTCTATTTGTATTATGGGCGGTTCCTGGATGGTGATTGGCTCCTCCACACCATTTAAGGACACCATTTTGCCTGTTTTTGTATACTTGATAAAGGCCTGAAAATGGCCGAAACGTCGTATTTTATGGTGGCTGAATAAAGACTTGTTATACTTCACCTGGATTGGATGCTGTTCCTATTTTTTCGTTGGACTGTTGTTCATTTGGATCCTTGAACGCCTGAACGTGCATCCGTGCTAACTCCCGAGTGCTGTCAGCTGCTTGAATACTTGTGTTCTCAGTATCGGTGTCCAAGAAGAGGAGGGCGTTCAGTTTAATTTGCACAACGTTGTTTGAGCGAGATGTTCGCTTTCAACTACTGGTCCCAGCGCGTTAGCGGTTCCAAAGATCTGACGGGACATACAGGTCCTTCTCAAAAAATTAGCATATAGTGCTAAATTTCATTATTTTCCATAATGTAATGATTACAATTAAACTTTCATATATTTTAGATTCATTACACACCAACTGAAATTTGTCAGGTCTTTTATTGTTTTAATACTGATGATTTTGGCATACAACTCCTGATAACCCAAAAAACCTGTCTCAAAAAATTAACATATTTCAACCGTCCAATAAAATAAAAGTGTTTTTTAAAAACAAACAAAAAAACCATCAAATAATAAAGTTCAGTTATGCACTCAATACTTGGTCGGGAATCCTTTTGCAGAAATGACTGCTTCAATGCGGCGTGGCATGGAGGCAATCAGCCTGTGACACTGCTGAGGTGTTATGGAGGCCCAGGATGCTTCGATAGCGGCCTTAAGCTCATCCAGAGTGTTGGGTCTTGCGTCTCTCAACTTTCTCTTCACAATATCCCACAGATTCTCTATGGGGTTCAGGTCAGGAGAGTTGGCAGGCCAATTGAGCACAGTAATACCATGGTCAGTAAACCATTTACCAGTGGTTTTGGCACTGTGAGCAGGTGCCAGGTCGTGCTGAAAAATGAAATCTTCATCTCCATAAAGCATTTCAGCCGATGGAAGCATGAAGTGCTCCAAAATCTCCTGATAGCTAGCTGCATTGACCCTGCCCTTGATGAGACACAGTGGACCAACACCAGCAGCTGACATGGCACCCCACACCATCACTGACTGTGGGTACTTGACACTGGACTTCAGGCATTTTGGCATTTCCTTCTCCCCAGTCTTCCTCCAGACTCTGGCACCTTGATTTCCGAATGACATGCAAAATTTGCTTTCATCAGAAAAAAGTACTTGGGACCACTTAGCAACAGTCCAGTGCTGCTTCTCTGTAGCCCAGGTCAGGCGCTTCTGCCGCTGTTTATGGTTCAAAAGTGGCTTTACCTGGGGAATGCGGCACCTGTAGCCCATTTCCTGCACACGCCTGTGCACGGTGGCTCTGGATGTTTCTACACCAGACTCAGTCCACTGCTTCCTCAGGTCCCCCAAGGTCTGGAATCGGTCCTTCTCCACAATCTTCCTCAGGGTCCGGTCACCTCTTCTCGTTGTACAGCGTTTTCTGCCACATTGTTTCCTTCCAACAGACTTCCCATTGAGGTGCCTTGATACAGCACTCTGGGAACAGCCTATTTGTTGAGAAATTTCTTTCTGGGTCTTACCCTCTTGCTTGAGGGTGTCAATGATGGCCTTCTTGACATCAGTAAGGTCGCTAGTCTTACCCATGATGGGGGTTTTGAGTAATGAACCAGGCAGGGAGTTTTTAAAAGCCTCAGGAATCTTTGCATGTGTTTAGAGTTAATTAGTTGATTCAGAAGATTAGGGTAATAGGTCGTTTAGAGAACCTTTTCTTGATATGCTAATTTTTTGAGACAGGATTTTTGGGTTATCAGGAGTTGTATGCCAAAATCATCAGTATTAAAACAATAAAAGACCTGACAAATTTCAGTTGGTGTGTAATGATTCTAAAATATATGAAAGTTTAATTGTAATCATTACATTATGGAAAATAATGAAATTTTGCACTATATGCTAATTTTTTGAGAAGGACCTGTATGTCATTAATGACACACCAGAACAAGCCGAAGCAGCCTTGGAACGAAAACAACAAAGTGATAGGGAAGTACAGCGACGCAGTTCCAGGTTCTCCCTACGCAGACGACGACAAGATGGCAGTTCATGAAGGAGATCAGGAAAGATGAAAGAGATTCTCTCCACGTTAAATGACATATGAGATATATTTGCTGTTTGAGCCGTTTCTATTGGAGTTCCTTCATACCTATGCTAAAGCATGATAAAAATTTTGCTGCAATTTTTGATGGTTAAATTAGTTAATTGATATTAGATGTTGAAGATCTCTCATGAGAGTGGGGGTCTTGATAAACTGGGACAAATGAGTTAAACATTACATATGGAGGGACAATAAGTGAAGCAGGCTATTGGGGTTTCATGCTTTGGACACATGGGGGGGTACACTGAATAGCCTGGGAGGATGGGGGTAATCTCCTCACAGGTTAGAAAAAAGGAAGTCACATAAACACAGGTAGTGGTGGAGAGACTACGACCGCTTACAGCGGTTTATTGGTAAACAACAGTTACTAGAAAAGGGTAGCAAGGGACCTCTCTCCAATAATTAATCCTGGAATTGTCAATATATCTTGATTAGGTATTTGATATTGTGGTGCTGCTTCCTCCTTTCCTCGCAGGTTGGTGCCAACGACGGCCATAAGAGGGTACACCGTCTCCTTCAGCACACTCTTAATTTTTCTGCCGCCCATTCAACATGAAGATCATCTCCTGGAATGTCAAAGGCTTGCGTGCGCCGGAGAAGCGCACAAAGATTCTGAGGTACCTCCGCCTGTGGAAGCCGTACATAGCACCTTTTTTTTTTTGAAAATCTAAATAAAAAGGAACTTTCAAAAAAAAAAAAAAAAACCCTCTTCAACAATCTACAAGACAAACAAGCATGATGGGTGACGCAGCCTTTATTGAGTTACGGTATTAGATCGACATTGTCCATGAGTAACTATGCACTGTGATAGCTATATAGCATTATTAATTTAAATCTGTTGTGGTTGTTTCAACAGCACTTGCAGGTCTAAATACCTATTGTTTGTATGCATGATGCACTTCTTGGTGTACGTATATACCCATGTATAAGCCGAGATTTTCAGCCCATTTTTTAGGGCTGAAAGTCCCCCTCTCGGCTTATACGCGGGTCATATACGGGGGTCGGCGGGGGAGGGGGAGTGGGGTGTCGGATTATACTCACCTCTCCGTGGCCGCGGTCTCTGCAGCCCCCTGCTTCTCCCACGATCTCCGACTCCTTCCTGCAGCGGTCACATGGCACCGCTCATTAAAGTCATGAATATGCACATATTCATGACTTTAATGAGCGGTAGCACGTGACCGCTGCAGGACAGAAGCGCTGCGGAGAGCGCCGGGAGAAGAGGAGACACTGCAGGGACGCGCGGCGGAGGGGTGAGTATATGCTATATTTACCTTTCCCTCGGTCCACCGCAGCGCACTAATCCCTGGGTCCGACTCCTCTGTGTGTGAATGATGAGGCATAGGGCGCAATGACGTCGTTAGTGTGCACCCCGCCTCCTGCCTGATCAATCTCACACACAGAGGAGTCGGACCGAGGGATTAGTGCGCTGCGGTGGACCGTGGGACAGGTAAATATCTCAGGTGCCGGGGTCCTGACGAGCGGTGACACCCCCCCCCCTCAGGACACCGCACCCGGCCCCCCCGAGGAAGGGGATATGTATTTTTTTTTTTTCAGCAGCAGCTAGGCCTATACATGGGGGATAATTTGCAGAATATGGGGCAATAGGAGCAATGGGGGGATAATATGGGGCATATGGGGGGGTTATGGGGCATAATAGGGGGCAAGGGGCATAATATGGAAAAAGGGGGATAAACTGTGAAACATAGGGGCATAAACTAGCATATGGGGGGATAATATGGGGCATTGGGGGGAAAAGCTGTGGAACATATGGGGCTAAACTGGGGCAAATGGGGGGATAAACTGTGGGAAATAAGGGGGATACTGGGGCATATGGGGGATAAAAATGGGGCATTGGGGCATAATATGGAGCATAGGGGGCATAAACTTGGATATACGGGCAAATCTGTGTAATGGGGGCATAATCGGGCAATTGGGGGGTAAACGGGGGGCATAATTGGGCAAATCTGTGGAGCTCATATGGGGGGATAATCATTTTTTTACCCTAGGGTTATACGCGAGTCAAAAATTTTCCCCGTTTTTTTGGCAAAAATTTGGGGGGTCCTTTTACACGGGTCGGCTTTACATGAGTAT
>JARQOD010005483.1:0-47744 GCA_033576555.1 Oophaga sylvatica
GGTGTATTACCGTTTTTGCTTATTCTGCTTAGCTACCAAAACACAACACATTACATTACTGATCCTGAGTTACATTCTGTATTATACCCCAGAGCTGCACTCACTATTCTGCTGGTGCAGTCACTGTGTGCATACATTACATTACTGATCCTGAGTTATATCCTGTATTATACCTCAGAGCTGCACTCACTATTCTGCTGGTGCAGTCACTGTGTGCATACATTACATTACTGATCCTGAGTTACATCCTGTATTATACCCCAGAGCTGCACTCACTATTCTGCTGGTGCAGTCACTGTGTACATAATTACATTACTGATCCTGATTACATCCTGTATTATACCCCAGAGCTGCACTCACTATTCTGCTGGTGCAGTCACTGTGTGCATACATTACATTACTGATCCTGAGTTACATCCTGTATTATACTCCAGAGCTGCACTCACTATTCTGCTGGTGCAGTCACTGTGTACATACATTACATTACTGATCCTGAGTTACATCCTGTATTATACTCCCGAGCTGCACTCACTATTCTGCTGTGCAGTCACTGTGTACATACATTACATTACTGATCCTGAGTTACCTCCTGTATTATACTCAGAGCTGCACTACTATTCTGCTGGTGCAGTCACTGTGTACATACATTACATTACTGATCCTGAGTTACCTCCTGTATTATACCCAGAGCTGCACTCACTATTCTGCTGCTGCAGTCACTGTGTACATACATTACATTACTGATCCTGAGTTACATCCTGTATTATACCCAGAGCTGCACTCACTATTCTTCTGGTGTAGTCACTGTATACATACATTACTATGATCCTGAGTTACCTCCTGTATTATACCCCAGAGCTGCACTCACTATTCTGCTGCTGCAGTCACTGTGTACATACATTACATTACTGATCCTGAGTTACATCCTGTATTATACTCCAGAGCTGCACTCACTATTCTGCTGGTGCAGTCACTGTGTACATACTATTACTGATCCTGAGTTACATCCTGTATTATACTCCAGAGCTGCACTCACTATTCTGCTGGTGCAGTCACTGTGTACATACATTACATTACTGATCCTGAGTTACATCCTGTATTATACCCAGAGCTGCACTCACTATTCTGCTGGTGCAGTCACTGTGTACATACATTACATTACTGATCCTGAGTTACATCCTGTATTATACCCAGAGCTGCACTCCTATTCTGCTGTGCAGTCACTGTGTACATACATTACATTACTGATCCTGAGTTACATCCTGTATTATACCCAGAGCTGCACTCACTATTCTGCTGGTGCAGTCACTGTGTACATACATTACATTACTGATCCTGAGTTACATCCTGTATTATACTCCAGAGCTGCACTCACTATTCTGCTGGTGCAGTCACTGTGTACATACATTACATTACTGATCCTGAGTTACATCCTGTATTATACCCCAGAGCTGCACTCACTATTCTGCTGGTGCAGTCACTGTGTACATACATTACATTACTGATCCTGAGTTACCATCCTGTATTATACCCAGAGCTACACTCACTATTCTGCTGCTGCAGTCACTGTGTACATACATTACATTACTGATCCTGAGTTACATCCTGTATTATACTCCAGAGCTGCACTCACTATTCTGCTGGTGCAGTCACTGTGTACATACATACTTACTGATCCTGAGTTACATCCGTATTATACCCCAGAGCTGCACTCACTATTCTGCTGGTGCAGTCACTGTGTACATACATTACATTACTGATCCTGAGTTACATCTGTATTATACTCCAGAGCTGCACTCATATTCTGCTGGTGCAGTCACTGTGTACATACATTACATTACTGATCCTGATTACATCTGTATTATACCCAAGCTGCACTCACTATTCTGCTGGTGCATCACTGTGTACATACATTACATTACTGATCCTGATTACATGCTGTATAACTCCAAGCTACACTCACTATTCTGCTGTTCAGTCACTGTGTACATACATTACATTACTGATCATGATTCATCCTGTATTATACCCAGAGCTGCACTCACATTCTGCTGGTGCAGTCACTGTGTACATACATTACATTACTGATCCGAGTTACATCCTGTATTATACCCAGAGCTGCACTCACTATTCTGCTGTGCAGTCACTGTGTACATACATTACATTACTGATCCTAGTTACATCCTGTATTATACCCAGAGCTGCACTCACTATTTTGCTGGTGCAGTCACTGTACATACATTACATTACTGATCTGAGTTACATCCTGATTATACCCAGAGCTGCACTCACTAATCTGCTGGTGCAGTCACTGGTACATACATTACATTACTGATCCTGAGTTACATCCTGTATTAACTCCAGACTGCACTCACTATTCTGCTGGTGCAGTCACTGTGTACATACATTACATTACTGATCCTGAGTTACACTGTATATCTCCAAGCTGCACTCACTATTCTGCTGGTCAGTCACGTGTACATACTTACATTACGATCCGAGTTACATCCTGTATTATACCCGAGCTGCACTCACATTCTGCTGTGCAGTCACTGTGCATACATTACATTACTGATCTGAGTTACATCCTGTATATACTCCAGAGCTGCACTCACTATCGCTGGTGCAGTCACTGTGTACAACATTACATTACGATCCTGAGTTCATCCTGTATTAACCAGAGCACACTCACTATTCTGCTGGTCAGTCACTGTGTACATACATTACATTACTGATCCTGATACATCCTGTATATCCTCCAGAGCTGCACTCACTATTCTGCTGGTGAGTCACTGTTACATACATTACATTACTGATCCTGATTACATCTTATTAACCCAGAGCTGCACTCACTATTCTGCTGGTGCAGTCACTGTGTACAACATACATTACTGATCCTGAGTACATCCTGTATATACCCAAGCTGCACTCACTATTCTCTGGTGAGTCACTGTGTACATACATTACATCTGATCCTGAGTTCCTCCTGTATTATACTCAGAGCTGCACTCACTATCTGCTGTGCAGTCACGTATACATACATACATACTGATCCGAGTTACATCCTGTATTAACTCCAAGCTGCACTCACTATCTGCTGGCAGTCACTGTGTACATACATTACATTACTGATCCTGATTACATCTGTATTATACTCCAGAGCTGCACTCACTATTCTGCTGGTGCATCACTGGTACATACATTACATTACTGATCCTGAGTTACATCCTGTATAACCCAGAGCTGCACTCACTATTCTCTGGGCAGTACTGTGTACATACATTACATTACTGATCCTGAGTACTCCTGTATATACTCCAGAGCTGCACTCACTATTCTGCTGGTGATCACTGTGTACATACATTACATTCTGATCCTGAGTTCCCTCCTGTATATACTCAGAGCTGCACTCACTATTCTGTGGTGCAGTCACTTGTAACAATTACGATCCAGTTACCTCCTTATTATACTCCAGACTGCACTCACTATTCTGCTGTGCAGTCACTGTGTACATACATTACATTACTGATCCTGAGTTACATCCTGTATTATACCCAGAGCTGCACTCACTATTCTGCTGGTGCAGTCACTGTGTACATACATTACATTACTGATCCTAGTTACATTCTGTATTATACCCCAGAGCTGCACTCACTATTCTGCTGGTGCAGTCACTGTGTACATACATTACATTACTGATCCTGAGTTACATCTGTATATACTCCAGAGCTGCACTCACTATTCTGCTGGTGCAGTCACTGTGTACATACATTACATTACTGATCATGAGTTACATCCTGTATTATACTCCAGAGCTGCACTCACTATTCTGCTGGTGCAGTCACTGTGTGCATACATTACATTACTGATCCTGAGTTAATCCTGTATTATACTCCCGAGCTGCACTCACTATTCTGCTGGTGCAGTCACTGTGTACATACATTACATTACTGATCCTGAGTTACATCCTGTATTATACCCCAGAGCTGCACTCACTATTCGCTGGTGCAGTCACTGTGTACATAGATTACATTACTGATCCTGAGTTACTTCCTTATACTCCAAGACACTCCTATTCGCTGGGGGGCAGTCACTGGGAAATCCCTTAAATTACTGACCCTATTACAACCTGTAAAAACTCCAAGCTGCACTCACATTCTCTGGTCAGTCACTTGTACATACTTTACATTACTGATCCTGATTACTCCGTATTATACTCCAAGCGCCTCACAATTCGCGGTCAGTCCTGTTCTTTACATTAACATTACTGATCCTGATTTACTTCCCTGATTATACTCCAGAGCTACAACTCACTATTCTCTGGGCAGTCACTTTTGTACTTTCCATTCCCTTACGATCAAAATTACATCCTTTTTTATATCCAACTGCACTCACTATTCTCGGTGCAGCATTTGTTACTTACATTAAATTAAACTGACCTAAAGTTACACCCTTTATTATACTCCAAGTTTGCACCCCACTATTCACTGGTGCAGTCACTGTGTACATACTTACATTACAAACCGAGTTACATCCTGTATTAATACCCAAGGCAGCACCACTATTCTCTGGTGCATCACTTTTGTACATACATTACATTACTGATCCTGAGCTACATCCGTACTATCCTCCAAGCTCGCACTCACAAATTCTGCTGGTGTAGTCACTGTGTACATACATTACATTACTGACCTTTAGTTACATCCTTATTATACCCCAGACGGCACTCACAAATTCGCTGGTCAGTCACTGTGACATACATTCCATTACGATCCGAGTTTACATCGTACATACTCCAAGCTCACTCATTTATTCTGCTGGTTAGTCACTGTTACATACATTACATTGCTGATCCTGAGTTCCCCCCCTTTTTTTACTGCGGGAGCGGGAAATTTAAACTATTCTGCTGGGGGCCATTCACTGTATACATACATTACATTCCCTGATCCGATTACCTCCGTTTTAAAACTCCAAGCTGCACCCCACTTTCTGCTGGTCCCAGCCACTGTTACATACAGAAGAAAAAAGAAAATGCAATAAATACGCACAACCCCTCAATAGAAAAAATAAAAAATTTATTTTGAATAAGGAAAAAATAAATGATGAGAAAACAATTTTTTATTACAAAAGGACTAAACACGCAATGAAAGGACAATACATTTAAAAATTAAATGTAATACAAAAAAAAAATATTAATAAAACAAAATTTTCCTTTTCCACCTTCATTATGGATGGGAAACCAAGGGAGGGGGGGCATGGCTGCACAATCCCCAGCATTTTCCAATCACTGACACACCTGCAGCAACTTCAATTTTTTTTCCCAAAATTTCTCATTATCTGATACACACACAAACAAGGCATTCGTACATGGTGGAATATCAAAGTCTCGAGAATATTTAAATCTTCTATTGTCCCCGGGACCCGGTTACTATTTTTCAGCTTGGGAACCCTCTACTACTTTTAAAAACATTAAAGGGTTTACTACAGGTTACAAATCATTATACTATTTACGGATCATGAAAAGAATTTTATTGTCCACTAAATTACATAAAGGAACTGGAACCAGATTGAATAACTTTAAGAATCTACTCTTTGCTCCTTTAAAAAATTAATTGAAAACCACCTTAGACAAATTGGGAAATTTAAATTTATTTCCAAAAAACAAAAAAATTCCATAGGGATTGTCATATTTGAAAAAAATATGGCTTTTAAGTGGAGGCACTCTGGTAATCCCACATAGGGTTCCTAAAACAATTTTTTATCAACCAACCATGACCCTCTTACAGATCTCCTTCAGGACCACAACCTAGTTTTTTTGTCCCAGGAGGAAACATCTCGACACAGGCCCCGCCGGGGGGCAGACGCAAGAACACTCAGAAAAAGACTCAAACCAACAAAACGATATCCCCTTTCACAACCTTACAAACCCCGACCAGAAGGGAAGTGACACCTCTACCTCTATTGTGGATACAGTTCAGGTAATTGACTCTTCTTTTCAAATTTCAATCTTACCAACTATCCCCTTTCACCTGCTGAAAAATTTTAATTTGCAAAGGGGTCTCACGTTTTGGCCCCACCAGGCCTGGATAAAATTCACCTTGGTTAAGGACCTGTACTTATTTTGTCGAAATTAATTTTTTTCGGTTTTTCCCCCACCCCAAAACCCAATTGACCCCCATCTTTCAGAAAAAAAAAAACAACAAGTTTTTTCGGAAAAATTTTTGACTCCCCCCGGGGGAATTTGCAGAAAAGGGGTAGGGGAAAAATTTTCCACACAGAAACAGATTTTTTGGTTTACCTTCCTTTTTTTCCCCGGGTAAAACTTTTTTTTGACTTGCCCAAAAAAAAAATATTGAACGCATTGCCCCCCTAAAACCCGATGGGGCCCCCTCAACGAAAATCGGGGAACAAGGGGCCCTTTTTTTCCTTTTAAGAAAACCCCTAATTTTTTATAAGGGGAACCGAAAAAGGGGGAAAAAATTTTTCTGGGGGCCAATTCCCCGATGAAACCCGATGAGGTCCAAGAAAAACTAAAAAAAAAAATTTTAATGTCAAAAAACCCTCTGATCCCACATTATTTTTTCTAAAAAAATTTTACACCCTCTATGAAAAGGGGGTTTTAGCCAGGGGGCACCTTTTTTTTAAAATTCCCGTTGGGGCGGGAAACCCATCCCGAAATTTTTACCTTTTACCAATTTTACGGTCCCATTTCCCACCAAAGGGCCCACCCCAAGTTTCCCAAATTGGGGTTTAAAAAAGAAAAAAGAATTTTAAAGTGGATTTTTCTAACCCCAACCTATTGTCCTTTACCCCCTTAAACCCCAATTTTTAGAAAACCCCCCCGAGCCTATTATTCCGATTTTTTTAAAATTGGGTGATTACTGGGACCTTTTTTTTAAACCCATATTTTTAAAAATCATCCCCGGGGGGGGGGGGTTTTGGGTTTTTTTTTTGGGGATAAACAGTTTTAAAAACCCATGACAAAAGGGAAAAAAAATTTTATTTTTTCCCCCCCCCTTTTTTGTTTTACTTTTTCATTTTTTAAAACCTTTTAAATTTTTTTTATTTTTTTGTTGGGGGGTTTTTTACCTCAATTTTGGGGGTTTGGGGGGTTTGGGGTTTTTTGGGGGCCCCGGGGGAAAAAATTTTTTTTTTAGGGTTTTGGAGGAAAGTTCTAAGGTAATTTTTAAAAAAAAAGAAAAAAAAGGTTGTTTGGGGTAGTTTTTCTTTGGGAAAAAACCAAACCCCACTGCCAAAAATTTTCCCCCAAAAAGTTAAAAAAAATCCCAAAACAAATTAAAGTTTTTTCCCCTAATGGGGTTTTTGGAAAAAAGGTTTAAGAAAATGTAAAAATTTTACGGTTAAACCTAAACCGTCCTAAATTTTAATAAATTTTTTTTGCACCCTGCCCACCAAAAAGGGGCCCGGGGTTGGGAAAATTTCCATCCCCGGTTTTTTCCCCGTACTTGTTTTCGAGGGTTAAAAAAAAAACTCTTGACAAAACTTTTTTTGGAAAGGGTTACCCTAAAAATCATTTTAAAAACCCCAAAGAGCTAAAAGCATGACCACTTCCTTTTTGGGGTTTACACCCCCCGTCAAAAAGACTCACAAGAAAATTTTTTCCCCCTTTTAAAAAATTTAAAACCCCTTGAGAACATTTCAACAGACTTGGATTTTCAAAAGCACGGGGCCCCAAAACCCCTTCTTTTAGCTCACCCCCAAAAGGGGACTGGGGGAGCACCCAACCCCCCGTGACATTTTCCCCCTACCCCCCCCTTTTTTCCCCCCAATAACTTAACTAGGCCGCTCATTTTCCTTTTCCCCTGTTTGGGACTGTAGGGGCCCAATTCTTTTCCAAAAACAAAAAATTTTTTTTTTTAACCCCTTTGGGCAACAAATCACTTTTTTTTGAAACTTACAAAAATTTTAAAACAAAAAAAGTTATTTTAAGCTATCATCGCCCCCCAAAAAAAAATTTTTGGGGCCAAATTTTTGCAGAACTAAAAAAAAAGCACAAAAACTTTTTTCAAAACCCTTCTTCTTGCAGTTTTAGCCAAAAAAAGGGGGGGAAAGCTTACTCCTGTAGCGCCCCCCTTTTTTAAAAACCCAAAGGGGCCATGTTTTTAAAAACACGTTTTTTTTGATCAAAAGAAAAATTAATGTAAGGGAAAAGGGGGGGGAAAAACTCCGGGAAAAAAATACTTAAAAACAAACCTCGGGGTCTACAATCTAGGGGGGGACCTCCCCGTTTGGTCGAATGAAATTTTTCCCCTTCTCCGGTTTCTTGGGCTAAATATTTACCTTGTATTCGCTGTTTGGTTTTTGACGCCCTTGCCTGCTTTCCCTTGCGTCTCCTCCATTCTTTATATATTTTTATATATTTTTTTCATAATTCTCATCATATATTTCATCATTTATTATTTATTATTTATTTTATTTTTATTTATTTTCTTTATTTCTTTATTTATTTATTATTTTTATTTTCATTTATTTATATTTTTTATTTCTATATTTATTTTCATTGTTATATTCACGTATATCAATATGGGCATGCACGTGGCTCAGTGGATAGGACTGCAGCCTTGCAGCGCTGGAGTCCTGGGTTCGAATCCCACCTAGGACAACATCTGCAGGAGTTTGTATGTTCTCCCCGTGTTTGTGTGGTTTCCTCCGGGTTCTCCAGTTTCCTCCACACTCCAAAAACACACTGATAGGGAATCTAGATTGTGAGCTCCATCGGGGACAGCGACGATAATGTGTGCAAACTGTAAAGCGCTGCGGAATCTGTTTAGCGCTAATATAAAAATAAAGATTATTATTTATATTATTATTATTTATTTCATCTTATTTCATTTTGTTTACATAGTTTTGTTATATCTACCTCCAAATATGTGACTTATTATGACGCAAAAGCTGACTTCTTTATTTTCATTTATGTGCAAGTGTGTTCCTATATCTATTCCATGTTGTTTAAAAGCGCAAATATACTCTTCGCAGATTTCCTTGCGTTATATTGCCACGATCTTTTTTTCGTTGCGCACTCCTGCACAAAGTGCGATTTCATCTACGACGCATCATGTTTTCTTATTCTCTTTGTGTAAGTGCGTTCCCATTCATGACGCACTTCTTACCTTCATGCATATATTACCACTCCGTTCTTTGCAGCAGGGTGTTTCCTGCTTTGGGGCTTTAAAGCTATTCATTATCTCCATTATATAAAGACCGTTCACAGCGTTCTAACATCTTTCCCTGACGAAGCTGCCTTTGCAGCGACACCTTGGGTCTTCACCCCGGGTCCCGGGACCGCTCCCCATACTCTTGCCTTACCTGCTTATCCTGGCACCTTCCATTTGGATCCTTTTTTGGTAACGTCACCAGTTTCCCTTTATTCCATGCTTTGTTCCTCTATTTGGACAGCTCTTATATATCTCCTTCTGAGATTCACTCTGACTTTATATCCTTATTCCCTATGTGGATATTTTAATCTATCCTCCCACATATCTTATCCTTTTCAGTTGCCAATTGTGATACTGCCTACTCTTTGGGCTATATTTACTAGTGGTCCAAATACGTTAGTCCATTTTATATACAGGTATTTTTGATTGTTCTGAAACATATATGGTTATGTCTTGTTATCTATTTACTGAACTTATGGGATATTTCCATCCTGTATTTTGATTATTCATAGGTTATTATATAGTATTATGTGCACACAATTATAATACTACATAATCTGTTTGATGGGATTATTTCATTCGTGTCCCATATATTTTGGACCTTGGGGGTGTTTTTGTTTTATAAATGTTTTTTTTTGTATTACATGTAATTTTTTAAATGTATTGTCCTACATGTTTTTCTGTGTTAGTCCTTTTGTAATAAACATTGTTTTCTCATCATTTATTCTTCCTTATTCAAATATTATTTATTTTTTTCATATTGAGGGGTTGCGCTATTTATTGCATTTTCTTTTTTCTTTTTCTTTTCAATTTGTATCCTTATAGTGCATGCAGCACCCCTTATTTATATTTTAATAAACTATATATTATATATACACTTTTATAGTAGTGCACCCTTTTTATTTGCTACTGTGTACATACATTACATTACTGATCCTGAGTTACCTGTTGTGAAGGGCTTGAGATGAGTTCTGAGCAGAGGCTTCCCTCTGGTGGTTTACAAGCAGTGCTGGTCTGTCCAGTGAAGATGTGAGGATTGGGAATCAGGTGTTACTGACTGGTCTTATATAAGGGAGTCACCTTCCCATCAAGTTGCCGGTGATCAATTGTTCGGGTCTCAATCCTTGATTCCTGTTTCCTTTGTAGCCTGCTGTGTCGTGTCTGCATCTCCTGCTATCAGATAAGACATTTTCTTCTTTTTGTTTTTGTGCTAGATTTTTTTTCATTTTGTCCTGCACTTCTGTGGGGGCCTTCAGGTCCCCTCTGGGGGCTTTTGCCCTCTCAGTTTAGTTCAAGCCATGATGTTTGTACTTTTGCTTTTTTTTCCCGTTTTTTTCAGTGGCTGCTGTTTTGATTTTGTTACAACCAAGAACTAATTTAGGTGGTAGAAGGTCGTGTGATCTCAGGTGTTTTTGAAATTAGTAGAGTTGGTGCTTTTCAGGTTTTCTGGGATTCAGTAAGTGCCCTTCCTACCTTTTCTATTTAGATAGTTTGGGCCCCAGCGTTTGCTCATACTATATTCTTTCTGTGCAGTATTTCTTCTTGTCTAACTGCCATTACATGTTTGGGGGCTTTTCATTATCTTTGGGGTTCCTTCCGGCAGATAGCTTTTCCTATTTCTATCTTTAGTGTAGTTAGTTTTTCAGGCTGTGACGAGGCGTCTAGGACCAACGTAGGAACGCTCCACGGCTGCCCTTAGTTGTGGTGGTTAGTCAGAGTACTGCAATCTCATAGATTCCAACTGCTCTGGTGTATTGCCTTTTTTTCCTGCACTCCTCAGCTACCAAATCATAACAGTATCACCGGCCAAAAAAATGTAATATTGTATGGTACTCACAGAAGGGAAAAATATTGTGAAAGAAAAAAAAAAAAGGTTGTCAAGTTGTCAGGATTTTTTTCTGTTTGTTGCATTTTTTTTTTCCCTCTGTATCTCTGGGTGCTGGGGAGGATCTTTTCTCCCAATGGAGTTTGCACAGTTGTCTGGCCGTGTGGATCAGCTTGCCACTGAAGTTCGGAGTATTGCTGCATATCTTGCTAGGTTGCCTGTTGTGGAACCTAGGATCCCATGCAGATTTGTTTTTTAGGGGATCGAGCTAAGTTTTGAATTTTAAAATAATTGTAAATTGTTTTTTGCCTTAAAATCTAAGTCCTCAGGGAACGCAGCGCAGCAGGTTCAAATTATCATCTCTCTCCTGCGCGGCGATCCTCAGGATATGGCTTTTTCCCTGACACCTGGGGATCCTGTTTTGAGTAATGTCGATGCATTTTTTCAGGCTTTGGGGTTATTGTACGATGAGCCTAATGTCACTGATCAAGCTGAAAAAGCCTTGTTGGCATTAAATCAGGGGCTTGATGACGCTGAGTTATACTGTCAGAGATTCCGTAGGTGGGCAGTCCTGACCAAGTGGAATGACGACGCTTTGGCAGCCCTTTTCCGGAAGGGTCTGTCAGATAATGTAAAGGATGTTATGGTGGGATTCCCTGTCCCCTCTGGTCTCAATGATTCTATGTCATTAGCGATTCAAATTGACAGACGTTTGCGTGAGCGGAGAAGTATGCGTGGAATAGTGTTGCCTTGTGAACCTGCTTCTGAATCCATGCAGTGTGATAGAGTGGTGTCTGGGGCACAGCGTCATGAGTTTCGAAAGCGCAATGGGTTATGTTTCTACTGTGGTGATGCCTCTCATGCTATTTCAGTCTGCCCTAAGCGGGGAAGACGTTTTGCACGCTCAGTTGTCTTGGGTAATGTTCAGACTAAGTTTTTATTAACTGTCACTCTGATATGCTCTCTGTCCTCATTTTCTGCTCAGGCTTTCGTTGATTCTGGAGCAGCTATTAACCTGATGGATTATGATTTTGCTAAACGTTGTGGGTTTCCCTTGATACCCCTACAGAAGTCTATTCCCCTACTGGGGATCGATTCTACCCCTTTGGCTGAGAATAAACCTCAGTTCTCTACTCAGGTGATAATGAGGGTTGAACCTGATCATCAGGAGAGCTGCAAATTTTTGGTTCTGTATAATCTGCATGACATTATCGTGCTGGGTTTCCCTTGGTTACAGTCTCATAATCCTGTTTTGGATTGGAAATCTGTGTCTGTAACCAGTTGGGGCTGCCAATGTGTTAATACCAACACTCCTGTTTTTTCTGCCTCCCCCCAGGCTCAGGATGTTCCTGACTTTTTGAATGATTTTTCTGATGTGTTTAGCGAAAGTAAATCTGCATCCTTGCCTCCCCATAGGAGCTATGACTGCGCTATTGAATTAGTGCCTGGTAGTAAATTCCTAAAGGTCGCCTTTTTAACTTGTCTGTACCTGAACATGACGCTATGCGGTCTTATATCAAGGAGTCATTGGAGAAGGGTCATATCAGACCATCCTCTTCACCCTTAGGTGCCGGTTTTTTCTTTGTGGCCAAAAAGGATGGTTCATTAAGGCCGTGTATTGATTATCGTCTTTTGAACAATATTACTGTGAAATATCAATATCCGTTACCCTTGATTTCTGACCTGTTTTCCAGGGTGAAAAACGCTTCTTGGTTTACCAAGCTTGACCTCAGGGGGGCGTATAACCTTATTCGCATTAAGCACGGGGATGAATGGAAGACGGCATTTAACACCCCTGAAGGGCATTTTGAGTACCTAGTGATGCCCTTTGGGCTCACTAATGCTCCTTCTGTCTTCCAGTCCTTCATGAATGACATTTTCAGGGATTTTGTGGATAAATTTCTGATTGTTTATTTGGATGATATCTTGATTTTTTCTAATGACTGGGACTCTCATGTGAAACATGTTCGAACTGTATTCCAGATTTTGAGAGAGAATGCTCTGTATGTGAAGGGATCAAAGTGTCTTTTCGGCGTACAGAGGATCTCATTTCTGGGATTCATTTTGTCCCCATCTGTTATTGAAATGGACCCGGTCAAGGTTCAGGCCATCTGTGATTGGGTCCAACCTACTTCATTAAAGGCTCTTCAAAGATTTTTGGGTTTTGCCAATTTTTATCGTAAATTTATTGGTAATTTCTCGGTTATTGTTAAACCATTAACTGATTTGACCAAAAAGGGTTCTGATGTGGTGAATTGGCCTCCTGAGGCAGTCTCTGCATTTCAGGAACTTAAGCAAAGATTCACTTCTGCTCCTGTTCTACGGCAGCCTGATGTTTCTCTGCCATTTCAGGTGGAGGTTGATGCCTCTGAAATTGGGGCAGGTGCCGTTTTGTCCCAAAAAGATCCAGAGACCTCTAAAAGTAACCCTTGTGCCTTTTTCTCTCGAAAATTTTCTCCTACTGAACGTAATTATGACGTGGGTAATCGGGAGTTATTGGCCATGAAGTGGGCCTTTGAAGAGTGGAGACATTGGCTGGAGGGAGCCAAACATCAGGTGGTGGTCCTTACTGACCATAAGAATCTGGTCTATCTGGAATCTGCCAAGCGACTCAATCCTAGACAGGCCAGGTGGGCCTTGTTTTTCACACGTTTTAATTTTGTGGTTTCCTTTCTTCCTGGCACTAAGAATGTTAAGGCGGATGCCCTCTTGAGGAGTTTCCTTGCGGACTCTCCTGAGTTATCTGATCCTTCTGTTATTTTGAAAGAGGGTGTAGTTCTTTCCGCCATCTCGCCCAATTTGAGACTGGCTCTGGAGGGGTGTCAGGAGGATAGGCCCGAGTGCTGCCCTGTTGGAAAATTGTTTGTCCCGGACCAGTGGAAAAAGAGTGTGATGTCTGAGATTCATTGTTCCGCATTGGCTGGGCATCCCGGAATTTTTGGTACTAGAGAATTGGTTAGTCGGTCCTTTTGGTGGCCTACCTTGTCTCGTGATGTCAGGGAATTTGTGCAGTCCTGCGGGACTTGCTCTCGCTCCAAGCCTTGCTCTCGCTCTAGTGGTTTGTTGATGCCATTGCCTGTGCCCAAGAGACCATGGACCCATATCTCTATGTGTCATGTGTGCATCGCCACGAAGATCGTCGCGGTTGCACATTCTGACTTCTCACAGCTGAGTTGCTGTTTCTTTGTGTTTGGCAGTTAGGGAGTTAATTCTGTCTGTGCTCAGTTCTGGGACTGGGTGCAGTTTTCTCCCGGCTGCAATTAATTATTTGTTGATTGGTTTCCTTTAAATCTCTGGTTGTCTGTGTTGGGAGTTGCCAGTGAAATTCTTCATGCAGACCACAGATAGGATTGTATCTGTATAGACTTAAGTTAAAGAGCTCCTTAGTTGTTTTAAGCTCACCTTGCTTAGAGTTTAATATCCCAGATCATTTATGTTCCTTCTGTGTTTGAGTGTGTATGCAAGTCTGTGTTTTCTCCAGTCTGTCTTATATGTCTAATCTGTGTATTTAGCAGAGATCAGCCCATATCCCTTTGGTGGTAATCAGAATCCTTCTTAGGACTGATTACAGGGTTCAGGGACTGATAGGAGACAGGGTTAGGCTGGAGACTTGGACCTCTGAACCATTATCAGTACCTCCAAGGTGAGGGATTAGTTAGGACCCCAGTTTAGGGTCAGGTTAGACCCCCGGTCCTCCTCTTTCCTGTGACAGTGTATCAAGTCCTCAAGATTAACCTGAGTTCAACGGATATCGTGTCCGGTAAATCTATTCTATATTTACATGCTGATGTTGCTAATCTATATGTTGTATAGAGTGTTGTTCTTTTAAGAATAGTTTACTGACATCGTACACATATCATAAGACCGCGTGACACTATGGATTTCATTTCCGACCTTCCTGTTTCTCAGAGAATGACCGCCATCTGGGTAATTTGTGATAGGTTTTCCAAAATGATACATCTTGTGCCATTACCTAAGTTGCCTTCCTCCTCTGAATTGGTGCCGTTGTTCCTTCAGCACGTGGTTCGTTTACACGGCATTCCTGAGAACATTTTGTCTGACAGAGGAGTCCAGTTTGTTTCCAGATTTTGGAGGACTTTTTGTTCTAAACTGGGTGTTCAATTGTCTTTCTCCTCGGCATTTCATCCTCAGACCAATGGTCAAACTGAGAGAACAAACCAGACATTGGAGACTTATCTAAGATGCTTTGTGTCTGCTGATCAGGATGACTGGGTCTCTTTTTTGCCTTTGGCTGAGTTTGCTCTTAATAATAGGGCTAGCTCTGCCACTTTGATGTCTCCG
Source organism: Oophaga sylvatica (assembly GCA_033576555.1). Lineage (NCBI taxonomy): Eukaryota > Metazoa > Chordata > Amphibia > Anura > Dendrobatidae > Oophaga > Oophaga sylvatica. The sequence goes on from JARQOD010005483.1 coordinate 15,304, forward strand.
TTTTTCTGTAATTCTGGGTTTCACCCTCGATTTTCTTCAGGACAGATGGAGGCTTCTGTCTGTCCAGGTGTTGACTCTGTTGTGGAGCGTATGCAACAGATTTGGGACCAGGTAGTGGAGAGGTTGTCCCTCTCTCAGGAGAAGGCCCAGCGGTTTGCTAACCGGCATAGGACTGATGGTCCTCGGTTTAAAGTAGGGGACTTGGTCTGGTTGTCCTCAAAAAATATTCCTATGAGAGTGGCATCTCCTAAATTTAAGCCTAGGTTCATTGGACCTTATAAGATCATGGAGATTATTAATCCTGTTTCTTTTCGTTTGCTTCTTCCAGGGACATTTAAGATCCATAACGTGTTCCACAAGTCCTTGTTGAAGAGGTTTGTTGAGCCAGTGGTTCCTGCTGCTGTGCCTCCTGACCCTGTTTTGGTTGAGGGCAATCTGGAGTATGTGGTTGAGAAAATATTAGATTCTCGTTTTTCTAGACGGAAACTCCAGTATTTGGTTAAATGGAGAGGTTATGGTCAGGAAGACAATTCTTGGGTGTTTGCTTCGGACATCCATGCTAGGAGACTTATCCGTGCGTATCATAGAACTCATCCTGACCGACCTGGTTGCTCAAATGAGGGTTCGGTGACCCCTCCTCAAGGGGGGGTACTGTTGTGAATGGGCTTGAGATGAGTTCTGAGCAGAGGCTCCCTCTGGTGGTTACAAGCAGTGCTGGTCTGTCCAGTGAAGATTGTGAGGATTGGGAATCAGGTGTTACTGACTGGTCTTATATAAGGGAGTCACCTTCCCATCAGGGTTGCCGGTGATCAATTGTTCGGGTCTCAATCCTTGAATCCTGTTTCCCTTGTAGCCTGCTGTGTCGTGTCTGCATCTCCTGCTATCAGATAAGACATTTTGTTCTTTTTGTTTTTGTGCTAGATTTTTGCATTTTGTCCTGCACTTCTGTGGGGGCCTTCAGGGTCCCCTCTGGGGGCTTTTGCCCTCTCAGTTTAGTTCAGCCACTGATGTTTGTACTTTTGCTTTTTCCAGTTTTTTCAGTGGCTGCTGTTTTGATTTTGTTACACCAGAGAACTAATTTAGGTGGTAGAGGTCATGTGATCTCAGGTGTTTTTGAAATTAGTAGAGTTGGTGCTTTTCAGGGTTTTCTGGGATTGCAGTAAGTACCCTTCCTATCCTTTTCTATTTAGTTAGTTTGGGCCCCAGCGTTTGCTCATACTATTTTCTTTCTGTGTCAGTATTTCTTCTTGTCTAACCGCCATTACATGTTTGGGGGCTTTCTATTATCTTTGGGGTTCTGCTCCGGGGCAGATAGCTTTCCTATTTCTATCTTTAGGTGTAATTAGTTTCTCAGGCTGTGACGAGGCGTCTAGGACCAACGTAGGAACGCTCCACGGCTGCCTCTAGTTGTGGTGGTTAGTCAGGGTACTGCAATCTCATAGATTCCAACTGCTCTGGTGTATTGCCTTTTTACCTGCACCTCAGCTACCAAATCATAACAGTTACCTCCTGTATTATATCCCAGAGCTGCACTCACTATTCTGCTGGTGCAGTCACTGTGTACATACATTACTGTTATGAATGTGCTAGAGATGGTTTCTGAGCAGCGGCTCCCTCTGGTGGTTACAGACAGTACTGAACCTATCAGTGAGGAATGGCAATCTGGGATCACGGACTGGTCTGATATAAGGGAGGTTCCCTCCCATGATGGTTGCCAGTGATCAATTGTTCTTGTCTCAATTGTGGTTCCTGGTTCATTTGGAAGCTTGCTGAGTCTTGCCTGCATCTTCTGCTATCAGATAAGATATTTTCTGCTTTTATTTTTGTGCTTGCTTTTTGCATTGTTCCCTGCACTTCTGTGGAGGTCAGCCAGGTCCCCTCCGGGGGCTTGTTCTCCTCTCAGTTTATCTGCAGCCACTGTTATTTGTTCATTTGCTTTTTCCTGTTTTTTCAGTGGCTGCGGCTTAGTTTTGTTACACCAGAGATCTGATTTAGGTGGTAGAGATCGTGTGATCTCAGGTGTTTTTGCAATCAGAAGAGTTGGTATTTTTTAGGGGTTTTTTTTTGGATTGCAGTGAGTATCCTTTCCTGTACTTTTCTGTCTAGACAGATTGGGCCCCAGCGTTTGCTCAGTCTATTTTCTGTCTGTGTCCGTGCTTCTTCTTGTCTAACCGTCATTACATGTTTGGGGGCTTCCTATTTTCTTTGGGGATCTGCTCCGGGGCAGATAGCTTTCATCTTTCTGCCTTTAGGTGTAGTTATCTCTCAGGCTGTGATGAGGCGTCTAGGATCAACGTAGGAACGCTCCACAGATACCTCTAGTTGTGTGGTTAGTTCAGGTTACTGCAATCCAATAGGTTCCAGCCTCTCTGGTGTATTACCGTTTTTGCTTATTCTGCTCAGCTACCAAAACACAACACATTACATTACTGATCCTGAGTTACATTCTGTATTATATCCCAGAGCTGCACTCACTATTCTGCTGGTGCAATCACTGTGTACATACATTACATTACTGATCCTGAGTTACCTCCTATATTATACCCAGAGCTGCACTCACTATTCTGCTGGTGCAGTCACTGTGTACATACATTACATTACTGATCCTGAGTTACATCCTGTATTATACTCCAGAGCTGCACTCACTATTCTGCTGGTGTCACTGTGTACATACATTACATTACTGATCCTGAGTTACCTCCTATATTATACCCCAGAGCTGCACTCACTATTCTGCTGGTGCAGTCACTGTGTACATACATTACATTACTGATCCTGAGTTACATCCTGTATTATACCCCAGAGCTGCACTCACTGTTCTGCTAGTGCAGTCACTGTGTACATACATTACATTACTGATCCTGAGTTACATCCTGTATTATACCCCAGAGCTGCACTCACTGTTCTGCTAGTGCAGTCACTGTGTACATACATTACATTACTGATCCTGAGTTACCTCCTGTATTATACTCCAGAGCTGCACTCACTATTCTGCTGGTGCAGTCAGTGTACATACATTACATTACTGATCCTGAGTTACTCCTGTATTATACCCAGAGCTGCACTCACTGTTCTGCTAGTGCAGTCACTGTGTACATACATTACATTACTGATCCTGAGTTACATCCTGTATTATACTCCAGAGCTGCACTCACTATTCTGCTGGTGCAGTCACTGTGTACATACATTACTGATCCTGAGTTACATCCTGTATTATACCCCAGAGCTGCACTCACTATTCTGCTGGTGCAGTCACTGTGTACATACATTACATTACTGATCCTGAGTTATCTCCTGTATTATACTCCAGAGCTGCACTCACTATTCTGCTGGTGCAGTCACTGTGTACATACATTACATTACTGATCCTGAGTTACCTCCTGTATTATACTCCAGAGCTGCACTCACTATTCTGCTGGTGCAGTCAGTGTTACATACATTACATTACTGATCCTGAGTTACCTCCTGTATTATACCCCAGAGCTGCACTCACTGTTCTGCTAGTGCAGTCACTGTGTACATACATTACATTACTGATCCTGAGTTACATCCTGTATTATACTCCAGAGCTGCACTCACTATTCTGCTGGTGCAGTCACTGTGTACATACATTACTGATCCTGAGTTACATCCTGTATTATACCCCAGAGCTGCACTCACTATTCTGCTGGTGCAGTCACTGTGTACATACATTACATTACTGATCCTGAGTTACATCCTGTATTATACCCAGAGCTGCGCTCACTATTCTGCTGGTGCAGTCACTGTGTACATACATTACATTACTGATCCTGAGTTACATCCTGTATTATACTCCAGAGCTGCACTCACTATTCTGCTGGTGCAGTCACTGTGTACATACATTACTGATCCTGAGTTACATCCTGTATTATACCCAGAGCTGCACTCACTATTCTGCTGGTGCAGTCACTGTGTACATACATTACATTACTGATCCTGAGTTACATCCTGTATTATACCCAGAGCTGCACTCACTATTCTGCTGGTGCAGTCACTGTGTACATACATTATTACTGATCCTGAGTTATCTCCTGTATTATACTCCAGAGCTGCACTCACTATTCTGCTGGTGCAGTCACTGTGTACATACTTTACATTACTGATCCTGAGTTACATCCTGTATTATACTCCAGAGCTGCACTCACTATTCTGCTGGTGCAGTCACTGTGTACATACATTACATTACTGATCCTGAGTTACATCCTGTATTATACTCCAGAGCTGCGCTCATTATATTTTTATTATACTGTATACCGTCTATTATGTGATTGTGGAGGATTTTCATCCGTTTCTGGGTGTGATTTTAGCGTCAGTTGACCTTTTGGACGTTTCATTTCTTGTGACATTTTCACATCCTGATTTTCCGCCTTCCTCTGTGCCTTTTGTCACTCGCTCCTTCTGTCTCTTTTGCATCTCGCTGACATGTTACATCTCAATGACTTTGACTTATTAGTTGTGTGATGTCAGCACCTTACATTTTCACCCATGCATCCCCTCCCCCGCAGGGTCCTCCTTACACCAGAGACCCCTTCACTGGTCTGTGTTAGATCAGTTAGGTGGGCTGTGAAGTGGAGCTGCAGTTGCGTTGAGTGGATTGCCCCCTGCGCAGGCGGCGGTTTACGAGTCTCTGTTGCAGGGAGGAGAAGGGCCTCTGCTGTGCCAATCAGCAAAATATTTTTCCATGCGTCCTTGTAAGTAATATCATATGTGTTTAATGGGCTTAAAACGTCATCCGCGATGCACAACGGCTTTAATGAGCGCAGGCTGGGACCGGCTTATTCTGAGTCACAATCTGTCCCGCTCACAGAGGTTTTTGGGAGTAAATTGCCTTTCTCTGGTTTCGCCGTCCATTCTGTGAAATACCTGGTGCTTTCAACGCCACAGAAAAGTTTTAACTTTTGTATAAAATCCCAATTTTTTTTTCTTGCCTTTCAGCATTGAATCAAATTATATTTTTTCATTACTTTTCTACGATGGCGACTTTCATTCTTGTGTTATCCATTGGCCCCAGGACACGAGACAGGCGGTGGCTGCGCCGCACTCCGTCCACAAGTCGCGCTACGAAAACTTTCTCTTCTCTTGAGAAGGATTTGTAGATTTTACATCTCAGCCTGAGAATAAAGAAGTTTAATGTGAGAATATGGAGCCTGACGAGGGGTCGGCGGCAACAAAAACTACACTGTGCAATGGGATTAGTAAGTCGGGAACATTCCGAGCAGGACGTGACTGTGCTGTCTCTGCTGCGTGGCCGTCATGGACTGAGCTGCAGTAAATCATTGATACAACATAAATGCAAAAGTTCTCATATCCTGGAACCGCTTCCTATATTTCAAGAAATCTGTGTTCCCAAAGCATTGGTGATGTTACCATGTCAGGCAGTGATGTCACCATCTCAAGAAGTGATGTCATCACATAAAACAGTGATTTCACCATCTCAAGCTGTGATGTCATTGTCTCAGGAAGTGATGTCATCACACAAAGCAGTGATGTCACCATGTCAGGCAGTGATGTCGTCATCTCAGTCAGTCATGTCACCTATTTTGCATTCATTCTATCAAACCCCCACGATGGGATATTAAAGATTGGTATAGGAGCTTCTGGGCTCGCGCAGTGTCTGGATCCTCAGGACAGAAAGGTTTCTCTGTGTGCTCACCCTCCTTTCCTCGCCCTCTGTTACTGTCACCCTTTCCTCATATAACGTTACTGCCGCCCTCCTTTCCTCGTATAACGTTACTGTCTCCTCCTTTCCTATAATTACGTTCCTTCTGTTCTACTCCTCCTTTCCCCGTATAACGTTACTGTCGCTTGCTCCTTCCTCGCTTCGTTACTGTCACCCTTTTCTCATATAAAGTTACTGTCGCCTCCTTTCCTAGTATAACGTTACTGTCGTCCTCCTTTCCTTGTATAACGTTACTGTCGCCCTCCTTTCCTCGTATCATCTTTACTGTCGTCCCCCCTTTCCTAGTATAACGTTACTGTCATCCTCCTTTCCTTGTATAACGTTACTGTCGCTCTCCTTTCCTCGCCTTCTGTTACTGTCACCCTTTCCTCATATAACGTTACTGTGCCTCCTTTCCTGTATAACGTTACTGTCGTCCTCCTTTCCTTGTATAACGTTACTGTCGCCCTCCTTTTTCCTCGCCTTCTGTTTACTGTCCCCCTTTCCTAATAACGTTACTGTCGTCCTCCTTTCCTATGTATAACGTTACTGTCGCCCTCCTTTCCTCGTATAACGTTACTGTCGCCCTCCTTTCCTCGTATAACATTACTGTGCCCTCCTTTCCTAGAATAACGTTACTATCGCCGACCTTTCCTAGCATAACGTTACTATCGCTCTCCTTTCCTAGTATAACGTTACTCATCCCTCCTTTCCTCGTATAACGTTACTGTCGCCCTCCTTTCCTAGTATAACTTACTGTTGCCTCCTTTCCTCGTATATAACGTTTCACTGTTTGCGACCTTTCCTATATAACGTTACTGATGCCCTCCTTTCCTTGTATAACGTTACTGTCATCCTCCTTTCCTTGTATAACGTTACTGTCGCCCTCCTTTCCTAGTATAACGTTACTGTCATCCCTTTCCTTGTATAACGTTACTGTCGCTCTCCTTTCTCCCTTTGTTACTGTCCCCTTTCCTCATATAACGTTACTGTCGCCCTCCTTTCCTAGTATAACGTTACTGTCGTCCTCCTTTCCTTGTATAACGTTACTGTCGCCCTCCTTTCCTCGCATTCGTTACTGTCACCTTTCCCATATAACGTTACTGTCGTCCTCCTTTCCTGTATAACGTTACTGTCGCCCTCCTTTCCTCGTATAACAGTTACTGTCGCCCTCCTTTCCTCATATAAACTTACTGTCGTCCTCCTTTCCTAGAATAACGTTACTATCGCCCTCCTTTCCTAGCATAACGTTACTATCGCTCTCCTTTCCTAGTATAACGTTACTATCGCCCTCCTTTCCTGTATAACGTTACTGTCGCCCTCCTTTTCTCGTATAACATTACTGTTGCCCTCCTTTCCTGTATAACGTTACTGTCGCCGACCTTTCCTAGTATAACGTTACTATCGCCCTCCTTTCCTTGTATAACGTTACTGTCGTCCCTCCTTTCCTAGTATAACGTTACTATCGCCCTCCTTTCCTTGTATAACGTTACTATCGCCCTCCTTTTTTAGTATAACGTTACTATCGCCCTCCTTTCCTAGTATATCGTTACTATCGCCCTCCTTTCCTAGTATAACGTTACTATCGCCCTCCTTTCTTAGTATAACGTTACTATCGCCCTCCTATCGCCCTCCTTTCCTGTATAACGTTACTTCGCTCTCCTTTCCTAGTATAACGTTACTATCGCCCTCCTTTCCTCGTATAACGTTAATGTCGCCCTCCTTTCCTCGTATAACGTTACTGTCACCCTCCTTTCCTCGTATAACGTTATGGTCGCCCTCCTTTCCTCGTATAACGTTACTGTCGCCCTCCTTTCCTCGTATAACGTTACTGTCGCCCTCCTTTCCTCGTATAACGTTACTGTCGTCCTCCTTTCCTCGTATAACGTTACTGTCGCTCTCCTTTCCTCGTATAACGTTACTGTCGCTCTCCTTTCCTCGTATAACGTTACTGTCGCTCTCCTTTCCTCGTATAACGTTACTGTCGCCCTCCTTTCCTCGTATAACGTTACAGTCGTCCTCCTTTCATTGTATAACGTTACAGTCATCTTTCTTTTCTCGTATAACGTTACTGTCGTCCTCCTTTCCTTGTATAACGTTACTGTCGCCCTCCTTTCATCGTATGACGTTACAGTTGTCCTCCTTAACTCGTATAACGTTACAGTCGTCCTTTCATTGTATAACGTTACAGTCATCCTCCTTTCCTCGTATAACATTACTATCGCCCTCCTTTCATCGTATGACGTTAGTCGTCCTCCTTTCCTCGTATAACGCTACTGTTGTCCTCCTTTACTCGTATAATGTTACAGTCGTCCTCCTTTCCTCGTATAACATTACTATCGCCCTCCTTTCATCGTATAACGTTAGTCGTCCTCCTTTCCTCGTATAACATTACTATCGCCCTCCGTTCATCGTATGACGTTAGTCGTCCTCCTTAACTCGTATAACGTTACTGTTGTCCTCCTTTACTTGTATAACGTTACAGTCTTCCTCCTTTCCTCGTATAACATTACTATCGCCCTCCTTTCATCGTATAACGTTAGTCGTCCTCCTTTCCTTATATAACGTTACTGTCATCCTCCTTTCATCGTATGACGTTACAGTCATCCTCCTTTCCTCGTATAACGTTACAGTCGTCCTCCTTTCCTTGTATAACATTACTATCTGTAGCGTCGGCGTCCCGGCCCTCTGCCAGGCAGGGACGCCGTTCCCCTTACCAGCGCTCTGCGTCCTCAGCGCCCCCAGCGTCCTCAGCGCCCCCAGCGTCCTCGGCGTCCTCCTTCCACCCTGTTGGTCCCGCGCGCTCCTTCCCTGCTGCTGGACTTAGGGCGCGCGCCCGCACCCTCCCCCGCTCTTAAAGGAGCCGCGCGCATTTTCCAAATTAGTCTCCGGCCAATGCCGGAGGACTCCACCCTATATTAAGGGCTTCCTCCTTAATGGAGGTGCCCGAGCAATGTTGTTGTTGCACTGTATAACTCTGCTTCAGCCCTCAGCTCCTGTTTCCAGTTGCCTGCCTGTTACCTGTCTGCTTGCTGTCTGCCATCTGACTGCAGACCTCCCCGGAGGTTCGGACATCACCTGCAGTGATCCCCGGCTATTACAGAGACTCTTGCCTGCTCACTTGGGAGCGATCATCTGCCATCCGACTGCAGCTCTATCCGAAGGTTCGGACTTCATCAGCAGTGATCACCGGCTACTCCAGAGACTCTTGCCTGCTCACTTGGGAGCGATCATCTGCCATCCGACTGCAGCTTTATCCGAAGGTTCGGACATCTCCAGCAGTGATCACCGGCTACTCCAGAGACTCCTGCCTGCTCGCTTGGGAGCGATCATCTGCCATCGGACTGCAGCCTACCAGGAGGCTCCAACATCTCAGGTCGTATAAGCCTGTATATTCAGTAACTGTCCTGGTCACTTGCTGTGACAACCTGCCTGTCCAGAGACTGCCCTGGTCACTTTCTGTGACAACCTGCCTGCCCAGAGACTGCCCTGGTCACTTGCTGTGACAACCTGCCTGCCCAGAGACTGCCCTGGTCACTTGCTGTGACAACCTGCCTGCCCAGAGACTGCCCTGGTCACTTGCTGTGACAACCTGCCTGCCCAGAGACTGCCCTGGTCACTTGCTGTGACAACCTGCCTGCCCAGAGACTGCCCTAGTCACTTGCTGTGACAACCTGCCTGCCCAGAGACTGCCCTGGTCACTTGCCGTGACAACCTGCCTGCCCAGAGACTGCCCTAGTCACTTGCTGTGACAACCTGCCTGCCCAGAGACTGCCCTGGTCACTTGCCGTGACAACCTGCCTACCCAGAGACTGCCCTGGTCACTTGCCGTGACAACCTGCCTACCCAGAGACTGTCCTTGTCACTTCCCGTGAATTCCTGTCCGTATTCCCCGGGCGCCACCTGCTCTCTTACAAGTATACTGTCTTGTATAATAAAGCTCAGTGGTTTCACCTACCAGACCCGTTACACTATCGTCCTCCTTTCCTTGTATAACATTACAGTCGTCCTCCTTTCCTCGTATAACATTACTATCGTCCTCCTTTCCTTGTATAACGTTACTGTCGCCCTCCTTTCCTCGTATAACGTTACTGTCGCCCTCCTTTCATCGTATGACATTAGTCATCCTCCTTAACTCGTATAACGTTACTGTTGCCCTTCTTTTGTTGTATAAGGTTACAGTCGTCCTCCTTTCCTTTTATAACATTACTATCGTCCTCCATTCCTTGTATAACGTTACAGTCGTCCTTCTTTCCTCGTATAACATTACTATCGTCCTCCTTTCCTTGTATAATGTTACTGTCGCCCTCCTTTCATCGTATGACGTTACTGTCATCCTCCTTTCCTTGTATAACGTTACATTCATCCTCCTTTCCTTGTATAACATTACTATCGTCCTCCTTTCCTTGTATCACGTTACTGTCGCCCTCCTTTCATTGTATGACGTTACTGTCATCCTCCTTTCCTTGTATAACATTACATTCATCCTCCTTTCCTTGTATAACATTACTATCGTCCTCCTTTCCTTGTATCACGTTAGTCGTCCTCCTTTCATCGTATGACGTTACAGTCGTCCTCCTTAACTCGTATAACGTTAGTCGTCCTCCTTTTGTTGTATAAGGTTACAGTCGTCCTCCTTTCCTTGTATAACATTACTATCGTCCTCCTTTCCTTGTATAACGTTACAGTCGTCCTTCTTTCCTCGTATAACATTACTATCGTCCTCCTTTCCTCGTATAACATTACAGTCGTCCTCCTTTCATTGTATAACGTTACAGTCATCTTTCTTTTCTCGTATAACGTTACTGTCGTCCTCCTTTCCTTGTATAACGTTACTGTCGCCCTCCTTTCATCGTATGACAGTTACTGTCATCCTCATTTCCTTGTATAACGTTACATTCGTCCTCCTTTCCTTGTATAACATTACTATCATCCTCCTTTCCTTGTATCACATTACAGTCGTCCTCCTTTCCTCGTATAGCATTACTATCGTCCTCCTTTCCTTATATAACGTTACTGTCGCCCTCCTTTCATGTATGACGTTACTGTTGTCCTCCTTTCCCTTGTATAACGTTACTGTACCTCCTTTCATCGTTATGACGGTTACTGTCATCCTCCTTTCCTTGTATAACGTTACAGTCGTCCTCCTTTCCTTGTATAACATTACTATCGTCCTCCTTTCCTTGTATAACATTAGATCGTCCTCCTTTCCTGTATAAGCATACTATCGTCCTCCTTTCATTTATATAACGTTACAGTCATCTCCTTCATTTTATAACGTTAGTCGTCCTCCTTTCCTGTATAACGTACTGTGTCCTCTTTTACCTTATAACGTTAGCTGTCTTCCTTCCCTATAAAATTACTCGCCTCTTATACGTTGATGTTAGTATCCTCCTTTCCTCATATAACGTGCTGTTGTCCTCCTTTACTCGTATAACGTTACAGTCGTCCTCCTTTCCCGTATAACATTACGTCGCCCTCCTTTCCATCGTATAACGTTAGCGTCCTCCTTTCATCGTAACGCTACTGTTGTCCCCTTAGTTGTATAACGTTAGAGTCGTCCTCCTTTCCTCATATAACATTACTATCGCCCTCCTTTCCTTATAACGTTACAGTCTCCTCCTTTCCTTTATAACGATTATGTCGCCCTCCTTTCCTTGTATAACATTACTGTCACCCTCTTTCTTTATAACGTTACGTTTCCCTCCTCTCCTGTATAACATTACATCGCCTCCTTTCCATCATATGACGTTCAGTTTCCTCCTTTCCATTATAACATACAGTTGTCCTCCTTTCCTCGTATAACGTTACAGTCGTCCTCCTTTCCTCGTATAACATTACTTCACCCTCCTTTCATCGTATAACGTTAGTCGCCCTCCTTTCCTCGTATAACGCTACTGTTGTCCTCCTTTCATGTATACGTTACTATCGCCCTCCTTTCCATCGTATGACTTACGATCGCCCTCCTTTCTCGTATGACTTGCAGTCGTCCTCCTTAACTCGTATAACATTACTGTTGTCCCCCCTTTCATCTTATGACATTACTGCCGCCTCCTTTCATCGTATAACGTTACTGTTGTCCCTCTTATTGTATAACGTTACAGTCGTCCTTCTTTCCTCGTATAACATTACTGTCGCCCTCCTTTCCTTGTATAACATTACAGTCGTCCTCCTTTCCTGTATAACATTACAGTCGCCCCCCTTTCCTTGTATAACATTACTGTCACCCTCCTTTCTTGTATAACGTTATGTTGCCCTCCTTCATGTATAACATTACAGTCGTCCTCCTTTCCTGTATGACGTTACAGTCGTCCTCCTTTCATTGTATAACATTACGTCGTCCTCCTTTCCTCGTATAACTTATCGTCCCTCCTTTCCTCGTATAATTAACTATCACCCTTATCGTATAACGTAGTCGCCCTCCTTTCCTCGTATAACGCTACTGTTGTCCTCCTTTCATCGTATGACGTTACTATCGCCCTCCTTTCATCGTATGACGTTACTATCGCCCTCCTTTCATCGTATGACTTTGCAGTCGTCCTCCTTAACTCGTATAACATTACTGTTGTCCTCCTTTCATCGTATGATGTTACTGTCGTCCTCCTTTCATCGTATGACGTTACTGTCGTCCTCCTCCACCTGATTGGAATAGTTTCCTGAATTTACTAGGAATATCTTGATTTTCTTGGAAACATTTACAGTAAATTCTGGCTGCCCTGGGTGGATCTAGGCATGGCTTATAACATCTCTGCCCAAAATTAGGCAGCCTCACCTTGCCATAGTTTTGGGGTGCTTAATTATCACAATTCTTACAACAGCAATTTTGGTGAGTATAGAAATGGCTGATAACAGAGAACTAAAGATTGTACTGAATACACAGCAATACATTTAGAATTTAGCGTAATTCTACAATGTATCGTCTTCATGGTCAGAGCACTGTCAGATACAAAGCTCCAAACCCCCTGCACTGACATAGAAGCACATGATAACATTCTGTATCTCTGCAGTCACCACTAGGGGGAGCTGAAGACATTATAGAAAGGTCAAACGGAGCAATCGTGGAGGGTCCAATACCCAGCGCCCTCCTGCCCCCGGACAGCTTTGCTGATAGGATCTAGCTCATCATATGCCAAAAGCCCACTCTCCTGTTATATGACACGTCAATGGGGCTCAATGGATTAGTGTAGGGCGTTCCTGGTGCCTACGACAAACATTGAGCTGATGGGCCCCATGGCTGACACACAAGAGGGCCCTTTGCAGGAACAGTATATGGGCCCTTGGAAATCCCACAGCTCATTACAATGCATCTTACATGTCGGTGGCAGAAGATGTTTGCTGCAGCATTATAATAGAGGGCTTCACCCTGTTCTGGGTCACCGAAAATAGGACCAAAGTGAGAAGTAAATAGTCCGTAATAAATGGATTTGTCTGGTCCTTCCTTACAAAGTTTTGCAATACTCATTACCTTATTTTGCGTTCTTCTCTCCCAAACACTAGGCTGCAGTGCTGTTCCAATGCCCAGTTCATGCTCCTTTAGAAGATCATTTCAACTGCTGCTCGGCAAGATCCATAACCTTTATTCACGTTATCTGTGTACCAGATATTCCCTGTCTGAGCCTCCCTGCAGCTCTCCCTGCTACTGAGAGAGGGAAAGTCCCATAGGCAGACTGTTTCAGGACAGTCTGGAGCTTGCTGAGCAGCAGCTGAAAGGAGCTACTAAAGGGGCAGGAACAGGTCATTATTGCAGCACTGCAACTGAGTGTTTGTGGAGGGAAGGAGGAAAAATAAAGAAATAACATATATTACAAACATTTGCAACTACAGATTGCCTGGAGGATAATTACATAAAAAGAAAAGTTTAGTTACTCTTCAAAGAGATCCTGGCAGGATAATTTTCCCTGTAAGTGCATTCGGGTGAGCTGATGCCCTCTGGTTACAGCCACACTACCCAATGCTCTTACAGAATTACTTGCATGTGGTTTCAAAATCTGATTTCTCGGTACTGGAACATTACTACAAGACTGATAGCATTTCCATTGTTGCTCTCCTACCACCAGGTTGGTAACATTGTCTTCACGGGATTCCTCTACCTGTAAAATCCCCGACTATAAATTCTCATGGCGCAGATCTGGTGCAACAATGTCTCTTATTGTCCATTCAGATGAATGAGGCTCGCAAAAACCAAAGCATGAGGTTATGCGAACCTGCTGAACCCGAACATCCTCACGCACTCTTCTTTACAGCGTTGCTTCAGATCATTGAGGTTCGGTGTTTTCGTCTTTGCATCGCTCGCGATTCCACCCGCCGCTGTTGCGGGCACATGTCAGCTGTATAGATCAGCTGTCATGTGCCTGGAAAGGTGCGGGCTCAGCGCAGGAGCCTGCAACAAACAGCGGAAGTCCGGCGTGGGCGTACTATTACGCCACATGTCGGAAAGGAGCTAAAGGACATTGTTCCAGACGTTCTGTGGATTGTTTATACCACGTTGCAATCTGTAGTCGCACTGCCATGTTTTTTTTAGGAAAGAATAAACTTTCTTGTGGCAATCCTTCCAATCAAGCCAGGCTTGTACAGTCTTTTCCTAGCTGTACCATTGTCAAAGTGGCCATGTGCGATGCTAGCTGAGGCCTTTAGAGTCTAAGCTGTGTCTCTTTGAGGGTCCGCTCGTCCCTAGTAATCACCCGCCCTGAATGTTTTCCATTTCTCACTGTAGAATGATAAACTCCAATTTGTTTGGCAATGACCTTCTCATACTTAATAATCGCATGGCTGCGGTCTTCCCTCCTTTGTGGTAACGAGCTCCTGAAAGCTCCAGACCAGCGAACTTCTGCTTTTATACGGTGGTCTGACGGGAAAATTAATCAAGGACATTTTTTGGCGTCAATATTAAATATCGGCTCCTTAGCGTTATGTAAATCAAACCTCAGATAAGCAACAAAGCGCAGCAAATTTCTCCCTGTCATTATTTGGCGTTTTCACGGCCGTTTCCAGTAGGAGAAGATTGAAAAATTCTGTTTATTAAATACATCAAATATAACTCATTCACCTTTAACTAAACAAATTATACAGCAGGGAAATAAATACCTACATAAGCGTAGAGATGGGGAAATAATCACTAAGATCAGAGAAATATTAACCCCTTCATGACCTTGTAGTTTTCCATTTTTGTGCCTTCGTTTTTTCCTCCCCTTCTTCCATGAGCCATAGCTTTTTTATTTTTCTGTCTAACCGTATAAGAGCTTTTTCTTTTTGCGGGACGAGTTGTAGTTTTGAACGACACCATTGATTTTACCACATAGTGCACTGGAAAAAATTCCAAGTTCAGTGAATTTTCAAAAAAAAAAAAAAAGCACTTCCACAATTGTTTTCTGTTTTTTAATTTTCCATGTTCACTATATGGTAGACCTGCCACTATGATTCTCCAGGCCAGGACGAGTGGACTTGAAGCTGCAATCATCCGATCTCCTGTGCTTCAGCACTGCTATGTGTATCAAAAACCATGATCTATGAACGTCGGCCTCTAGCCGGCATTCACAGGAGAGATTCACAATGACTGGAACAGGGTCTTCTGCAGACCCCCGGCTGTCATGACAACCCATTGGTGTCTCAGGATCACATGACAGCGGCACCGATGGGAGGGATTTGTGACGCACTTCCCGCTGGCGACTGGTAAATCCTGCTGTCCGTGATTGACAGTGCGATTTAATAGGTTAACAGCCGCAGGTGGATCACTACTCCACCCATGGCTGTTAAGGGCACTTGATGGCTGTTTCGCACATGACAGACGCTTCTTCAGGTAGGGGGACGTGCCTGTCAGGCGCAAAATGGCTGCTGTCAGCTGCAGTTTAGCGCACTGGCGAGTGCCACAATTTAGTCTGCATTCATCCATATACTATTGCTGAGCACCACTGGGACGCGCTCTCTGCAGTGCGCCGATACTGACTCTCTAAAATAAACTATAATCTTAATTATTTCATTATTTGCTGAGATTTTGCAGAAGAACATTATTCTCTGGAGCTGAGATCAGGCTATGTATCAGCGTGACCTGAATCAGGCGGTCAGATCCTGCGGATCTGGCGCTGCTGGAGCAGAATGTATATTGCTACATTGTTACAATCATCCATACAATAATTAACCATTGCTGGGAATTTCTGAATTCGTATAGACCGATGCGAGAGGCGGCAGCATGACCGAGGGATTTATCCGGCTCCGGGTTGTTACATTATTCTTTTACCAGAAATAACATTTGTCACAATTAATGTTTTCATTTTTTATATATAACTTTTTTTCTTTCCCTTTTAGTCCATCTGTGGAGTAATTATTATAAATTGTATTTGACTATCAAAGGAGGAGGGCGCGTTGTATTTAAACTAGGGAACCCCATGTAGAACATGAAAAAATGAGCTGTAATGGGATTTCTCCCGACCTTCCCCTGTAATATAAAATAATGCCAGAATAACGCAGGCTGTAATAGGGTCAGAATCGGCCGAGATCTGGGATTCCTGGTAACAATTAGATTTGGGATTCCATGATTAATTCCAAGCTGGTACCAGGCTGGGGAATATTAAATCTTGGAGAAAGGCCCTTTAAACATTTGTTTTTCTTAATTTTGTGTCACATTAGAGGGATGTTGTGAAGCTTCGGAGATTTGATTTTGTGTGTGTCACAGAAAGCATCAATTTCTATGTCTCATTGCCGGGATGACGGATCAGGGCCGGCACGGTGTGTCATCCCCACTGATCAACACACAGAAGAAATCCAGGCGTCAAGATAAGAGACGAGATCTAAAGAGGAAAATGTGGCGAAACCAGGATCGAAGCACCAAACTGCTGGTAATGCTGCCGCGTATGCAGTTATAATATACTGCTATATATTTATATGACTAATTATAGGTAAACTTACAGGGAACCTGTCAGCGGATACATGCTGCCAAGACCACAGGCAGCACGAATCAGAGCCTGGCTGAGCAATCGCTGCTCCGTCATTTCAAAGGAAATAGGCAGGGACCATAAGGGAAGACGCGACTAGTCCGGCTCCCCACCCGGCTGGCCTCTCCCCGCATTGCTCCAAGTGATTGTCAGATCAGACAGGGATATTTATCAAGTATTCAAGCAGCTGACAGCACTCGGGAGTTAGCACGGATGCACGTTCAAGCGTTCAAGGATCCAAATGAACAACAGTCCAACGAAAAAATAGGAACAGCATCCAATCCAGGTGAAGTATAACAAGTCTTTATTCAGCCACCATAAAATACGACGTTTCGGCCATTTTCAGGCCTTTATCAAGTATGAGTATAGGGATATTTATCAATCACCTGGAGACATGCAGGGGTGAAGCCGTCCAGGACGACCCCGGACACCGCACGAAAAACATACCTGGCTGCGATTGTACAGCCAGGCTCTGATTCACGCTGCCTGTGGTGGGAGCAGCATGAATTGACTGATAAGTTCCCTTTAAAGATTAAATGTAGGCGTGGTAAATATATGGCCTACATGTAGCGGTAAGGGCTATATGGTTATCGTATGATATCTACATTGGGCAAATATGGAGCTGTTTGGATTCAACCATTTATACAACCCCATTCCGATAAAGTTGGGAGGCTGTGTAAAATGTAAAGAAAATAAGAATGTGATGATTTGGAAGTCTTCTCTCACCATATTTCATCACACAGGACACAGCTCTAAAGTTGAATGTTGGACATTTGTCACTGGGCTCCCGTGACAGAGAGGGGCCAGAAGACTGATTTCTCGCACTCCTACACCGATTAGAAGCACTTCACTATCATATTCAACAGTGCAAGTTTCCTCTAGCAGTGCAGGGGTTAATCTATTCCGTTGAGAACTCCTGGAGCTTTCCTGCTTTGATGGTCTCAGCTGTTCTTTGTTGTCCACTCCCCTCTGCTATATATACTTGGCTCTGGCAGTCAGGGATTGCCAGTGTCAGTTTCATGCTGCCTGGTTCTGGAGCTGGAGGAGTTGGTTGATTGAGGTGACGTTTGAAGTGTATATCTAAAGACTGTTACTTGGTTATTTGGTTGTGAGCTAATCCTCATCCTCTCCTATTTGTTTTCTTTCCCTTCCTTCACTTCCCGATGTTCCACTCTGTTGTTTGAAAGTGCACTGGTATTGTTATTTTCCTTTATCCCTGTATGTATTCCATTGTTAGTATGGTTTGTGTATTTTTATACACTACTACTCCCCGCTTTCCTGGATGGGGGAGGGAACTAATTAAGGGCGGATTCAGGAGCTTATCAAGGTACATGGCCCCGGTGTCTTCACCATTAGAGGTAATCTGGAGA
The DNA here is from genome assembly GCA_033576555.1 of Oophaga sylvatica. Lineage (NCBI taxonomy): Eukaryota > Metazoa > Chordata > Amphibia > Anura > Dendrobatidae > Oophaga > Oophaga sylvatica. The sequence continues at coordinate 33,282 of JARQOD010005483.1, forward strand.
AGAGGGATCACTAGGGCACCTCTAAGCGCTAGGGACAAGAAAAAGCCCCTGGCCGCGGGATATCCAACTACAGTCATGACATTAACGCTGGCCCAGACTATTTTTGATCCATTATGGATCCTATTACTCCTCTGAAAGTGCAACTGCAGCAGCTCAGTCTGGAGATGGCAGATCTTCACACTATGATGGCACAACAATCTGACACGGCAAGTTTACTGAGGAGAGTGACCATCCAGCTTGTCAGCAAGGAGAGGGACCATCCAGCTTGTCATAGCGGAGGATAATGCGGCTTGTTAGGGAGGAGAGGGACCATCCAGCTTGTTATCAAGGAGAGGGACCATCCAGCTTGTCACAAAGGTGAGGTACCATCCAGCTTGTTACAGAGGAATGGGACAATCCAGCTTGTTGTCGAGGAGAGGGACCATCAGCTTGTCACTTAAAGGGACCACCCAGCTTCTCATGGAAGAAATGGACCATCCAGCTTGTCACGGAGGAGAAGGATTATCCGACTTGTCACAGAGGCGAGGGGCCATTCAGCTTGTCGTAGAGGAGAGGGGTCATCCAGCTTGTCATCAGAGTGTACTTCCAGCTTGTCATCAAGGAGAGAGACCTTCCAGCTTGTTGTGGAGGAGAGGGACCATCTAGTTTGTCATTGCGGAGAGTGAACTTCCAGCTTGTCGTTGCGGAGAGGGACCATCCAGTTTATCAGCGCACAGTTCTGCATCTCTGAAGTATGGGGAGCATTAGTGCCTATGGCAAGGGCAGTGCACACATGAGAGGCATGTTAAGTGTTATACAGAGGTGATAGAACAACATCTTATCCATCCAGACAATGTCTGTTTTAGGGAAGGCCATCTATATTTCAGCAGGACAATGGTAAACCCTATCCTGCATCCATCACAGCTCCACAATAGTAGAGTCAGGGCATGAGCAGGCTGCCTTCAGTCCGGACCTTTCACTGATAGAAAACTTTTTATCTTACAATAGATAAGTCCTGTGCACCACTCTGTTGTACGTGAACACTTAGTGCAACGCTCCACATGGTTGTAGCAATACAGAGAAATCCAGGAAACAAATGTCCTCCTTTAGGATTTTTCTGTACCAGTAAAGTCACCAATGTTTCTGCCATGCAGGGCTTTTATCAAGCCATATCTCTCTTTTTTACGGCTTGAAAAATGCCATGCAGAGGTGCCCCATCTCCCATTGGGTGGACCCTGCCTGGGCACAATGGGAGATGGGGCCCAGGCACAATGGCGGACTCTGCCCGGGCACAATGGCAGATGGGGCCTGGGCACAAGGATGGACATTGCCTGGGCACAATGGGATATGGGGCCCAGACACAATGGTGGACTCTGCGTGGGCACAATAGCGGACCCTGTGTGGGCACAATGGTGGACCCTGCGTGGGCACAATGGTGGACCCTGCATGGGCACAATGGTGGACCCTGCATGGGCACAATGGCAGATTCTGTGTGGGCACAATGGTGGACTCTGCATGGGCACAATGGCGGACCCTGCGTTTGCACAATGGTGGACCCTGTGTGGGCACAATGGTGGACTCTGCGTGGGCACAATGGTGGACCCTGCGTGGGCACAATGGTGGACCCTGCATGGGCACAATGGTGGACCCTGCGTGGGCACAATGGTGGACCCTGCGCCTGCCTTTTGCACAATGGTGGACCCTGTGTGGGCACAATGGCGGACTCTGCGTGGGCACAATGGTGGACCCTGTGTGGGCACAATGGTGGACCCTGCGTGGGCACAATGGCGGACTCTGCGTGGGCACAATGGCGGACTCTGCGTGGGCACAATGGTGGACCCTGCGTGGGCACAATGGTGGACCCTGCGTGGGCACAATGGCGGACTCTGCGTGGGCACAATGGTGGACCCTGCGTGGGCACAATGGTGGACCCTGCGTGGGCACAATGGTGGACCCTGCTGGGCACAAAGATGGACACAGCCTGGAATGAACTGCTCTGAGATGTGTCACCGACATCAATTTAGAAATGAGTTAATTTCTTCAAATGAAATGTTCTGTGTGATGAAATATGGAGACGAGATTTCCAGCTCATTGCAATCTTGTTTCCTTTGCATTTCACACCTCACCACTGTATAATGCATACATAGAGTGCACGCGTTGTGTGGACGGCTCCGTCTTCCTACAGTGTATGTATGGTCTAGAAAATGTATATGGTTAAGTGAGAACAAAGCAGATCCATTGTATATTGTTTAAGTGTTACAGATCGCCGGTATATACAGTTGTACTCAAAAGTTTACACACCCCGGCAGAATTTTTGCTTTCTTGGCCTTTTCAGAGAATATGAATGATAACACCAAACCTTTTCCTCCGCTCATGGTTAGTGGTTGGGTGAAGCCATTTATTGTCAAACTACTGTGTTTTCTCTTTTTAAATCATAATGACAACAAAACATCCAGATGACCCTGATAAAAAGTTCAGATACTCTCTGAAAATAGGCCAAGAAAGCAAAAATCCTGCCGGGGTATGTAAACTTTTGAGCACAACTGTACAAGTGCACTAAAATAGAAACCCCCGGGACGTCACTGACGGATTTCTGTAAAGGTTCCTGAATGCCGCAGATGAGCAAAGGAAAGCCTCCTGAACCCCAAGATTTAGGGGGTGATTGTCAGGATTGTACTGGACAAGTATAGCCCAAGTCGGCCCCCGCCGCCACACAGAACAGGCCGCTGTCCCATTTCATTGCCGCTGCTGATTCTTATGGACCCAACTGTGTCTGGGGTCCATCTTCATGTCCATCCTACGCTGGACCCCCAAGCACTCAAAACCTGAGATGTTTGGGAGAACACGGGTAATAGGACATTGAGTAACAATAGTAATAATGACTCTCATCTCACCCCCTCTGCATCAATAAACGTCTTCCTGCACGTGACAGCCCGTGGAGTCATTGGGTCAGACGGGGGGATGCAGGGGTTAATCTCCGCTGTCAGAACCTTAATGACATGTTTTCCCGACATTTCTCTACATCTCTGTGTAATTGTGCTGCGGCTGCAGCCGGCGCCTGCTGTGTGCGTCTCATCGCTGCGTCCGCAGTGGAGGAACAAGTCCCGAGTCTTTGTATTATCAGCCGCAGGATTCCTCCTCGCACTCGGCTTTCTGATCTTCAATTACCCCAACATCATTTATTTCAGGTTTCCTGACATTAGTATTTTTTCAACATCCGCAAATATTTTACGTTTTTTTATTTTATTTTTCCATATTATTGCTAAAAACAAATAAATTAATAAACTTTCAATTTTTACACTGGACACTGGGAAAGAACAGAAATTATGAGACTATTACAGTCCCAAAGAGTTTTCAGTAGACTCAATATCAATCAAAGCAGCATTACAATGACTGATAACACCTCTATATACAGCTGATAACACAGGATCCACCATTTACAATAGGGGATGTCACAGCTCACCTCCTCCTCCTCCTGTACAATGACTGATAACACCTCTATATACAGCTGATAACACAGGATCCACCATTCCCAATAGGGGATGTCACAGCTCACCTCCTCCTCCTGTACAATGACTGATAACAACTCTGTATACAGCTGATAACACAGGATCCACCATTCACAATAGGTGATGTCACAGCTCACCTCCTCCTCCTGTACAATGACTGATAACACCTCTATATACAGCTGATAACACAGGATCCACCATTCCAATAGGGGATGTCACAGCTCACCTCCTCCTCCTCCTGTACAATGACTGATAACACCTCTATATACAGCTGATAACACAGGATCCACCATTCCCAATAGGGGATGTCACAGCTCACCTCCTCCTCCTGTACAATGACTGATAACAACTCTGTATACAGCTGATAACACAGGATCCACCATTCACAATAGGTGATGTCACAGCTCACCTCCTCCTCCTGTACAATGACTGATAACACCTCTATATACAGCTGATAACACAGGATCCACCATTCCCAATAGGGGATGTCACAGCTCACCTCCTCCTCCTGTACAATGACTGATAACACCTCTGTATACAGCTGATAACACAGGATCCACCATTCACAATAGGTGATGTCACAGCTCACCTCCTCCTCCTGTACAATGACTGATAACACCTCTATATACAGCTGATAACACAGGATCCACCATTCACAATAGGTGATGTCACAGCTCACCTCCTCCTCCTGTACAATGACTGATAACACCTCTATAGACAGTAGATAACACAGGATCCACCATTCACAATAGGTGATGTCACAGTCACCTCCTCCTCCTGTACAATGACTGATAACACCTCTATATACAGGATAACACAGGATCCACCATTCACAATAGGTGATTCACAGCTCACCTCCTCCTGTACAATTCGGATATTTAAAACAAAACAACCATCAAATATGGATAAACTGATGAGAGGAAAGACATAAAAATATTTCAAATTTGCCTTTATTGAAATGAGTGCATAGATTCAAACAAGAGTGTCCGCACTACAGAATATTAAAGAAAAGATATATAAAATCATACTATAATATAAAAGAATATATTACCAATAAAAATATATAGATATATTATAGACCACCAAAATGTCAGTATGGAAAAATCACTATAGATGTATAAGCTAAAAAATACAATGGTGTAATGAAAATGACATTAAAGTCTTTAAAAATACAAGTGAGAGCAAATATTAAAATAAAAAGCAAGTAAAGTGCAAATGTGCAAAAGATCAGTGCAAAAATATATCCATTATCAGTGAATGGACCATGAAGAAATAATACAAAAAAATAGCCACAACAAAAATAAATATAATCATATACCTGGCATAGATGGTGATCAAACTTCAGTGCAGGCACACCCCGACGCGCGTTTCGGATATTGATCCTTCATCAGGATCATTTCAATAAAGGCAAATTTTTAATATTTTATGTCTTTCCTGTCAACAATTTATCCATATTTGGTGGTTGTTTTGTATTAAAGAACAACAGATGAATGGGGGACATATACCAAGATGGGGGTATATGTTCCAGCATGGGGCTCAGGATAAGGGACATATATACCAAGATGGAGCCCAGGATAAGGGACATATATATACCAGGATGGGGCCCAGGATAAGGGATATACATACCAGTATGGGGCCCAGGATAAGGGACAAATATACCAGGATGGGCCCAGGATAAGGGACATATATACCAGGATGAGGCCCAGGATAAGGGATATACATACCAGTATGGGGCCCAGGATAAGGGACAGATATACCAGGATGGGGCCCAGGATAAGGGACATATATACCAGGATGGGGCCCAGGATAAGGGACATATATACCAGGATGGGCCTAGGATAAGGACATATATACCAGGATGGGGCCCAGGATAAGGGACATACATACCAGGATGGGGCCCAGGATAAGGGACATATATACCAGGATGGGGCCCAGCATAAGGGATATACATACCAGTATGGGGCCCAGGATAAGGGACATATATACCAGGATGGGGCCTTTCAATAAAGGCAAATTTTTAATATTTTATAATATTTTATGTCTTTCCTGTCAACAATTTATCCATATTTGGTGGTTGTTTTGTATTAAAGAACAACAGATGAATGGGGGACATATACCAAGATGGGGGATATATGTTCCAGCATGGGGCCCAGGATAAGGGACATATATACCAGGATGGGGCCCAGGATAAGGGACATATATACCAGGATGGGGCCCAGGATAAGGGACATATATACCAGGATGGGCCCAGGATAAGGGATATACATACCAGTATGGGGTACTGGTGTCTATTAATGCATCAGTACAATGTCCGTAGAAGAGCGAGGAACATTTAAAGGGGATGTCCGATGCAAATCGATAAGTCTGCAGTCATTCTGCGTGACTGCAGACTTGTGAATTCCCCCAGTGTACTGTGCGCTGCAGGGATTTATCTGTTTCAGACCTGGGACCGGAGGGTATGTATGACTTATACATGGTCCCGGCCAGTGGGTGCACTTGTACGGAGCAAGGCCACTGGACGGTGGCATCACTAGTCAAGAAGTACATGGAAGCGAGGCCACACCCTCTGGTTGGCCACGCCCACTGGACAGTGGCATTACTAGTCAACAAGTATATGGAAGTGAAGTCTCACCCACTAGACAAAGCTCTGGACTATGTATAACTCATAATACCCTCCGGTCCTGGCTCAGAAACCGGCAAATCGCCGCAGCACACAGTACACTGAGGGGATTCACAAGTCTGCAGTCACACAAAATGACTGCAGACTTATCGATATGGACCAGACAACCCATTTATGTCTTTAGACAGAAAAACGATAAGCAGAGCAGTGTGTATCCTGTAGATAGGAGGGCTCACCGTCCCGTCATCAGAGGTGCGATAGAGCCGTGTCCTGTAGATAGGAGGGCTCACCGTCCCGTCATCAGAGGTGCGATAGAGCCGCGTCCTGTAGATAGGAGGGCTCACCGTCCCCCGTGTCATCAGAGGTGTGATAGAGCCGTGTCCTGTAGATAGGAGGGCTGACCGTCCCGTGTTATCAGAGGTGTGATAGAGCCGCGTCCTGTAGATAGAAGGGCTCACTGTCCCGTGTTATCAGAGGTGCTATAGAGCCGTGTCCTGTAGATAGGAGGGCTCACCGTCCCCCGTGTCATCAGAGGTGTGATAGAGCCGTGTCCTGTACATAGGAGGGCTCACTGTCCCCCGTGTTATCGGAGGTGCGATAGAGCCGTGTCCTGTAGATAGGAGGGCTCACCGTCCCCCGTGTCATCAGAGGTGTGATAGAGCCGCATCCTGTAGATAGAAGGGCTCACCATCCCCCGTGTCATCAGAGGTATGATAGAGCCGTGTCCTGTAGATAGGAGGGCTCACTGTCCCCCGTGTTATCGGAGGTGCGATAGAGCCGTGTCCTGTAGATAGGAGGGCTCACCGTCCCCGTGTCATCAGAGGTGCGATAGAGCCGCGTCCTGTAGATAGGAGGGCTCACCGTCCCCCGTGTCATCAGAGGTGTGATAGAGCCGTGTCCTGTAGATAGGAGGGCTGACCGTCCCGTGTTATCAAGGTGTGATAGAGCCGCGTCCTGTAGATAGAAGGGCTCACCATCCCCCGTGTCATCAGAGGTGTGATAGAGCCGTGTCCTGTATATAGGAGGGCTCACCGTCCCCCGTGTCATCAGAGGTGTGATAGAGCCGTGTCCTGTAGATAGGAGGGCTCACCGTCCCCGTGTCATCAGAGGTGTGATAGAGCCGCGTCCTGTAGATAGGAGGGCTCACCGTCCCCCGTGTCATCAGAGGTGTGATAGAGCCGCGTCCTGTAGATAGGAGGGCTCACCGTCCCCGTGTCATCAGAGGTGTGATAGAGCCGCGTCCTGTAGATAGGAGGGCTCACCGTCCCCGTGTCATCAGAGGTGTGATAGAGCCGTGTCCTGTAGATAGGAGGGCTCACCGTCCCCGTGTCATCAGAGGTGTGATAGAGCCGTGTCCTGTAGATAGGAGGCTCACCATCCCCCGTGTCATCGAGGTGCGATATAGCCGTGTCCTGTAGATAGGAGGGCTCACCGTCCCCCGTGTCATCAGAGGTGTGATAGAGCCGCGTCCTGTGGATAGGAGGGCTCACCGTCCCGTCATCAGAGGTGTGATAGAGCCGCGTCCTGTAGATAGGAGGGCTCACCGTCCCCCGTGTCATCAGAGGTGTGATAGAGCCGCGTCCTGTAGATAGGAGGGCTCACTGTCCCCGTCATCAGAGGTGTGATAGAGCCCTGTCCTGTAGATAGGAGGGCTCACTGTCCCGTCATCAGAGGTTGTGATAGAGCCGTGTCCTGTAGATAGGAGGCTCACCTCCCCGTGTCATCGGAGGTGCGATAGAGCCGTGTCCTGTAGATAGGAGGGCTCACCGTCCCCGTGTCATCAGAGGTGTGATAGAGCCGTGTCCTGTAGATAGGAGAGCTCACCGATCCCCCGTGTCATCGGAGGTGCGATAGTAGCCGTGTCCTGTAGATAGGAGGGCTCACCGTTCCCCGTGTCATCAGAGGTGTGATAGAGCCGTCCTGTAGATAGGAGGGCTCACCGTCCCCGTGTCATCAGAGGTGTGATAGAGCCGCGTCCTGTAGATAGGAGGGCTCACGTCCCGTCATCAGAGGTGTGATAGAGCCGCGTCCTGTGATAGGAGGGCTCACCGTCCCGTCATCAGAGGTGTGATAGAGCCGCGTCCTGTGGATAGGAGGGCTCACCTCCCCCTGTATCGAGGTGCGATAGAGCCGCTCCTGTGATAGGAGGTCACCGTCCCCCGTGTCATCAGAGGTGCGATAGAGCCGTGTCCTGTAGATAGAAGGGCTCACCATCCCCCGTTATCGGAGATGCGATAGAGCCGCATCCTGTGGATAGGAGAGTTCCACCGTCCCTGTCATCAGAGGTGCGATAGAGCCGCGTCCTGTAGATAGAGGGCTCACTGTCGTCATCAGAGGTGTGATAGAGCCTGTCCTGTAGATAGAAGGGCTCACCATCCCCCGAGTGCATCAGGAGGGAGATTGTCCGGGGATAGAGCCGATCCTGAGGATAGGCTCACTGTCCCCCGTGTTATCGGAGGTGCGATAGAGCCGCCTATAGAGGCTCACTGTCCCCCGTTATCGAGGTGCGATAGAGCCGGTCCTGTAGATAGAGGGCTCACGTCCCGTTATGAGGTGCTGATAGAGCCGCGTCCTGTAGATAGGAGGGCTCACTCCCCGTTATTGGAGGTGCGATAGAGCCGCGTCCTGTGGATAGGAGGGCTCACCGTCCCCCGTGTCATCAGAGGTGGATAGAGCCGTGTCCTGTAGATAGGAGGGCTCACTGTCCCGGTTATTGAGGTGCGATAGAGCCGCGTCCTGTAGATAGGAGGGCTCACCTGTCCCGTGTTCATGAGGTGTGATAGAGCGCGTCCTGTAGATAGGAAGGGCTCACAGTCCCCGTTATCGGAGTGCATAGAGCTCGCTCCTGTAGATAGAAGGGTCACTGTCCGTTATCGAGGTGGATAGAGCTGTGTCCTGTAGATAGGGCTCACTGTCCCCCGTGTTATCGGAGGTGCGATAGAGCCGCGTCCTGTAGATAGGGCTCACTGTCCCCCGTGTTATCGGAGGTGCGATAGAGCCGGGTCCTGTAGATAGAAGGGCTCACTGTCCCGTGTTATTGGAGGTGCGATAGAGCTGCGTCCTGTAGATAGGAGGGCTCACTGTCCCGTGTTATTGGAGGTGCGATAGAGCCGCGTCCTGTAGATAGGAGGGCTCACCGTCCCGTGTTATTGGAGGTGCGATAGAGCCGCGTCCTGTAGATAGGAGGGCTCACTGTCCCGTGTTATTGGAGGTGCGATAGAGCTGCGTCCTGTAGATAGGAGGGCTCACTGTCCCGTGTTATTGGAGGTGCGATAGAACCTCGTCCTGTAGATAGGAGGGCTCACTGTCCCGTGTTATTGGAGTGCGATAGAGCTCGTCCTGTAGATAGGAGGGCTCACTGTCCCGTGTTATTGGAGGTGCGATAGAGCTGCGTCCTGTAGATAGGAGGGCTCACTGTCCCGTGTTATTGGAGGTGCGATAGAGCTGCGTCCTGTAGATAGGAGGGCTCACTGTCCCGTGTTATTGGAGGTGCGATAGAGCCGCGTCCTGTAGATAGGAGGGCTCACTGTCCCGTGTTATTGGAGGTGCGATAGAGCCACATCCTGTAGATAGAAGGGCTCACCGTCCTGTCATCAGAGGTGTGATAGAGCTGCGTCCTGTAGATAGGAGGGCTCACTGTCCCCTGTTGTGTTTTGGTAGCTGAAGAGAGCAGGCAAAAACGGCAATACACCAGAGAGGTTGGAATCTACTGGATTGCAGTACCCTGACTATCCACCACAACTAAAGGCAGCCGTGGAGCGTTCCTACGTTGGTCCTAGACGCCTCGTCACAGCCTGAGAGGCTAACTACACCTAAAGATAGAAAGAGGAAAGCTATCTGCCCCGGAGCAGATCCCCAAAGAACATAGGAAGCCCCCAAACATGTAATGTCCTTAGACAAGAGGAAATACAGACACAGACAGAAAATAGTATGCCTGGACAGAAAAGGATAGGAAGGATACTTACTGCAATCCAAAAAAAACCCTAGTGGCTCCAGAGGAACCGAGAGGCGCCCAAGCCCCCCGAGGAGGGGAACCTGGCCAACCTCACAGAAATGCAGAGAAATATGCAAATGGCAAGCACAAAAACAAAAAACAGAAAAAAAAATCTTATCTGAGAGCAGAAGAGGCAAGACTCAGCAAGCTACCAAGTGAACCAGGAAACAACGTTGAGAGAAGAACAATTGATCACCGGCAACCATGATGGGGGGAAACCTCCCTTATATCCAGCCAGTCCGTGATTCCTGATTGCCAATCCTCATTGAATGGTTCAGTACCGTTTGTAACCACCAGAGGGAGCTTCTGCTCAGAATTCACTTCTAAAACATTCATAACAGTCCCCCGTGTTATCGGAGGTGCGATAGAGCCGCGTCCTGTAGATAGGAGGGCTCACCATCCCCGTGTTATTGGAGGTGCGATAGAGCTGCGTCCTGTAGATAGGAGGCTCACCGTCCCCGGTTATTGGAGGTGCGATAGAGCCACGTCCTGTAGATAGAGGGCTCACGTCCGTGTTATGGAGGTGCATAGAGCCGCGTCCTGTAGATAGGAGGCTCACGTCCGGTACGAGGTGCTTAGAGCGCGTCCTGTAGATAGAGGCTCACGTCCCGTTTATCGAGGTGCATAGAGCGCGTCCTGTAGATAGGAGGGCTCACTGTCCTTATCGAGGTGCGATAGAGCGCGTCTGTAGATAGAGGGCTCACTGTCCCGTGTTATCGGAGGTGCATAGAGCCGCGTCCTGTAGATAGAGGGCTCACGTCCGGTATCAGGTGCTATAGAGCTGCGTCCTGTAGATAGAAGGGCCACGTCCCGTGTTATCGGAGGTGCATAGAGCGCGTCCTGTAGATAGAGGGCTCACGTCCCGTTTATCGGAGGTGATAGAGCGCGTCCTGTAGATAGGAGGGCTCACGTCCCTGTATCGAGGTGCTATAGAGCGGTCCTGTAGATAGAGGGCTCACTGTCCCGTGTTATCGGAGGTGCATAGAGCGCGTCTGTAGATAGAGGCTCACGTCCGTGTTATCGAGGTGCTATAGAGCGGTCCTGTAGATAGAGGGCTCACTGTCCCGTGTTATCGGAGGTGCATAGAGCCGCGTCCTGTAGATAGAGGGCTCACTGTCCCGTGTTATCGGAGGTGCATAGAGCGCGTCCTGTAGATAGAGGGCTCACTGTCCGTGTTATCGAGGTGCATAGAGCGCGTCCTGTAGATAGAAGGGCTCACTGTCCCGTGTATCGGAGGTGCATAGAGCGCGTCCTGTAGATAGAGGGCTCACGTCCCGTTATCGAGTGCTATAGAGCGCGTCCTGTAATAGAAGGGCTCACTGTCCCGTGTTATCGGAGGTGATAGAGCCGGTCCTGTAGATAGAGGGCTCACGTCCCGTTTATCGGAGGTGCATAGAGCGCGTCCTGTAGATGAGGCTCACTTCCCGTGTTATCGGAGTGCATAGAGCGGTCCTGTAGATAGAGGTCACGTCCCGTGTTATCGAGTGCATAGAGCCGCGTCTGTAGATAGAGGGCTCACTGTCCGTGTTATCGAGGTGCTATAGAGCGCGCCTGTAATAGAGGGCTCACTGTCCCGTGTTATCGAGTGCATAGAGCGCGTCCTGTAGATAGGAGGGCTCACTGTCCGTGTTATCGGAGGTGCTATAGAGCGCGTCCTGTAGATAGAAGGGCTCACTGTCCCGTGTTATCGGAGGTGGATAGAGCCGCGTCTGTAGATAGAGGGCTCACCGTCCCGTTATCAGAGGTGTATAAGCGCGTCCTGTAGATAGAGGGCTCACTGTCCGTGTTATCGGAGGTGCATAGAGCCGCGTCCTGTAGATAGGAGGCTCACTGTCCCGTGTTATCGGAGGTGCATAGAGCGCGTCCGTAGATAGAGGCTCACGTCCCCCTGTTATCGGAGGTGCATAGAGCCGCTCCTGTAGATAGAAGGCTCACGTCCGTGTTATCGAGTGCTATAGGCTCACGTCCGTGTTATCGAGAGTGCGATAGAGCCGCGTCCTGTAGATAGGAGGGCTCACTGTCCCGTGTTATCGGAGGTGCGATAGAGCTGCGTCCTGTAGATAGAAGGGCTCACTGTCCCGTTATATCGGAGGTGCGATAGAGCCGCGTCCTGTAGATAGAGGGCTCACGTCCCGTGTTATCGGAGGTGCTATAGAGCCGCGACCTGTAGATAGAGGGCTCACTGTCCCTGTGTTATCGGAGGTGCTATAGAGCCACGTCCAGTAGATAGGAGGGCTCACTGTCCCGTGTTATCGGAGGTGCTATAGAGCCGCGACCTGTAGATAGGAGGGCTCACTGTCTCGTGTTATCGGAGGTGCGATAGAGCCGCGCCTGTAGATAGGAGGGCTCACTGTCCTCGTGTTATCGGAGGTGCTATAGAGCCACGTCCAGTAGATAGGAGGGCTCACTGTCCCGTGTTATCGGAGGTGCTATAGAGCCGCGACCTGTAGATAGAAGGGCTCACTGTCCCGTGTTATCGGAGGTGCGATAGAGCCGCGTCCTGTAGATAGAAGGGCTCACTGTCCCGTGTTATCGGAGGTGCATATAGAGCAGCGTCCTGTAGATAGAAGGGCTCACTGTCCGTGTTATCGAGGTGCGATAGAGCCGCGACCTGTAGATAGGAGGGCTCACCGTCCCGTGTTATCGGAGGTGCTATAGAGCGCGTCCTGTAGATAGAAGGCTCACTGTCCCGTGTTATCGGAGGTGCTATAGAGCGCGTCCTGTAGATAGAAGGGCTCACTGTCCCGTGTTATCGGAGGTGCGATAGAGCCGCGTCCTGTAGATAGAAGGGCTCACTGTCCCGTGTTATCGGAGGTGCATAGAGCCGCGTCCTGTAGATAGAGGGCTCACTGTCCCGTGTTATCGGAGGTGCTATAGAGCGCGTCCTGTAGATAGAAGGGCTCACTGTCCCGTGTTATCGGAGGTGCTATAGAGCTGCGTCCTGTAGATAGAAGGGCTCACTGTCCCCGTGTTATCGAGGTGCTATAGAGCGCGTCCTGTAGATAGAAGGGCTCACTGTCCCGTGTTATCGAGGTGCTATAGAGCCGCGTCCTGTAGATAGAAGGGCTCACTGTCCCGTGTTATCGGAGGTGCTATAGAGCGCGTCCTGTAGATAGAGGGCTCACTGTCCCGTGTTATCGAGGTGCTATAGAGCCGCGTCCTGTAGATAGAAGGGCTCACTGTCCCGTGTTATCGGAGGTGCATAGAGCCGGTCCTGTAGATAGAAGGGCTCACTGTCCCGTGTTATCGAGGTGCGATAGAGCCGCGTCCTGTAGATAGAAGGGCTCACTGTCCCGTGTTATCGGAGGTGCTATAGAGCGCGTCCTGTAGATAGGAGGGCTCACTGTCCCGTGTTATCGGAGGTGCTATAGAGCCGCGTCCTGTAGATAGAGGGCTCACTGTCCCGTGTTATCGGAGGTGCTGATAGAGCCGCGTCCTGTAGATAGAAGGGCTCACTGTCCCGTGTTATCGAGGTGCTATAGAGCCGTCCTGTAGATAGAGGGCTCACTGTCCCGTGTTATCGAGGTGCTATAGAGCCGCGTCCTGTAGATAGAAGGGCTCACTGTCCCGTGTTATCGGAGGTGCTATAGAGCTGCGTCCTGTAGATAGAAGGGCTCACTGTCCCGTGTTATCGGAGGTGCTGATAGAGCGCGTCCTGTAGATAGAAGGGCTCACTGTCCCGTGTTATCGGAGGTGCTATAGAGCGCGTCCTGTAGATAGAGGGCTCACTGTCCCGTGTTATCGGAGGTGCTATAGAGCCGCGTCCTGTAGATAGGAGGGCTCACTGTCCCGTGTTATCGGAGGTGTATAGAGCGCGTCCTGTAGATAGAAGGGCTCACTGTCCCGTGTTATCAGAGGTGCTGATAGAGCGCGTCCTGTAGATAGGAAAGGGCTCACTGTCCCGTGTTATCGGAGGTGCTATAGAGCGCGTCCTGTAGATAGAGGGCTCACTGTCCGTGTTATCGAGGTGCGATAGAGCTGCGTCCTGTAGATAGAGGGCTCACTGTCCCGTGTTATCGAGGTGCTATAGAGCGCGTCCTGTAGATAGAGGGCTCACTGTCCCGTGTTATCAGAGGTGCTGATAGAGCCGCGTCCTGTAGATAGAGGGCTCACTGTCCCGTGTTATCGAGGTGCTATAGAGCCGCGTCCTGTAGATAGAAGGGCTCACTGTCCCGTGTTATCGGAGGTGCTATAGAGCTGCGTCCTGTAGATAGAAGGGCTCACTGTCCCGTGTTATCGAGGTGCTATAGAGCCGCGTCCTGTAGATAGAAGGGCTCACTGTCCCGTGTTATCGGAGGTGCTATAGAGCGCGTCCTGTAGATAGAAGGGCTCACTGTCCGTGTTATCGGAGGTGCTATAGA